>JAIEZT010000009.1:13541748-13575941 GCA_019594935.1 Periophthalmus modestus
AACATTTAAAACCAAAACTCTTCAGATTCTGTTTAAATGTGAAAAAATTATGAATTTTAAACCATTCTTACAGTATTGTTTTAAATTGTCAGTAGCCAAGACGACGAAGGAAGCAATGTTGCTCTTTCTGAATACATGTATAGGCAAAGCAGGTTTATTTGTACAGCACAGTTGGTAAATAAAGTAACTCAAAGTGCTTTATGGAATAAGAAGAAATTAAATGACGGATTTTAACAACAAATGAAAAACCAAATTAATTCTTCAGAAAATTAACATTAAAAGAGAGGAAAGAAAGAAATATTGAAATTATAGTTAAAATAAAAAAAAGAATGTACTTCATTCCAGATTATTTAAAACAAAAAGACTTAGTATGAAACTGACGGACTGATTACATGTTTTTCAGGTTGAAATCAGAGGCAGATGTTCGCTCTGCTGTGGCTTTGGATGGGGAAAGGGGGGAAAAGCGTTTCGGGAGGACTGGCTTTGGCGGTGAACTGCGCCAGGAATCGCTGTCGCAGTGGAACAACTCCAACTTTAAAAAGGACACGCAGCACGTTTAGAGGACTTCAAAACGCGTCATTAATGTGAGACGAGAGACACACACAACCCGGGACCAGAGCAGATGTGAAAGGCTCTCTGACAAAGAGTTTAAATGGATTACTCTTAGAGTGCTTTCTCAAACTGTGGGTACAAGGCTCTGCCCTCTGCCCCCGTTGGAAGATTACTTGAAAAAGCTTGGTATATACAAAAAGCATGTGTGTTTTTTCTTTTCTCGTCAGTTATAACACTGTTCCCTGTGTATGTTAGTCCTATTTTGTACCTATTTTAGCCCAAATTTAACCCTGAAATGGTCCAAAAAAGACTTGGTTTAGTTCTGGTCGTTGCTCTTTTCTAAACTCTGTGTTGAAACTTACAGTCCTAACAAGTCAAATTGTTTAATCTTGAGTCTTTTATACTAAAGCCCTGACTTGTTCACAGAGGAATGAACAGTTTTGATTGACTGTAATGAGCTGAGTTACTTAAAAAGTTTTCATGCTGTGTGTTTTTCCTCAGGTGAAACATCGCAGGGACCTTTAACGTGATCCGTCTGGCTGTGGGGGAGATGGGGAAGAACGAGCCCGACGCAGACGGACACAGAGGCTGCATCATCAACACAGCCAGCGTCGCAAGCGTTCGGACGGACAGGTGAGAGAGGACGGGACGGTTGTGAGAGAGGTCTGACAGGTGTGAGGAGGAGGTCTGACGGGTGTGAGGAGGTCTGACAGGTGCAGGAGGTCTGACGGTGTGAGGAGGAGGTCTGACAGGTGTGAGGAGGTCTGACCGGGTGTGAGGAGAGGTCTGACGGGTGTGTGGGAGGTCTGACGGGTGTGAGGAGGAGGTCTGACGGGTCTGTGAGGAGGTCTGACGGTGTGAGGAGGTCTGACGGGTGTGAGGAGGTCTGACGGGTGTGAGGAGTCTGACGGTTGTGAGGAGGAGTCTGACGGGTGTGAGGAGGTCTGGCAGGTGCAGGAGGAGGTCTGACAGGTGTGAGGAGGAGGTCTGACGGGTGTGAGGAGGGTCTGACGGGTGTGAGGAGGTTCTGACGGGTGTGAGGAGAGGTCTTGGACGGGTGTGAGAGGAGGTCTGACGGGTTGAGGAGGAGGTCTGACGGGTGTGAGGAGGAGGTTCTGACGGGTTGTGTGAGGAGGAGGTCTGACGGGTGCAGGAGGAGGTCTGACGGGTGTTTGTGGAGGAGGAGGTCTGAGAAGGGTGTGAGGAGGTAGGTCTGACGGGTGTGAGGAGGTCTGACGGTGTGAGGAGATCTGACGTGCAGGGGAGGTTGTGACAGGTGGTGAGGAGGTCTGACAGGTGGCAGGAGAAGGTCTGACAGGTGTGAGGAGGTCTGACAGGTGTGAGGAGGTCTGACATGTGTGAGGAGGTCTGACGGGTGCAGGAGGAGGTCATGAAGGGGTGTGAGGAGGTCTGACGGGGCGGATGTGAGGAGGTCTGACGGGTGTGAGGAGGAGGTTGACGGGTGTGAGGGAGGAGTCTGACGGGTGTGAGGAGGATGTCTGACGGGTGTGTGGGAGGAGGTCTGACGGGGTGTGAGGAGAGGAGGTCTGACGGGTGTGAGGAGGATGTTCTGACGGGTGTGAGGAGGATGTCTGAAGGTGCAGGGGGAGGTATGACAGGTGTGAGGAGGAGGACTGGACAGGTGCAGGGGGAGGTCTGACAGGTGCAGGGGGAGGTCTGACAGGTGCAGGGGGAGGTTCTGACAGGTGCAGGGGAGGTCTGACAGGTGCAGGAGGAGGTCTGACAGGTTCAGGGGGAGGTCTGACAGGTGCAGGGGAGGTCTGACAGGTGCAGGGGGAGGTCTGACAGGTGCAGGGGAGGTCTGACAGGTGCAGGGGGAGGTCTGGACAGGTGCAGGGAGAGGTCTGACAGGTGCAGGTGGAGGTCTGACAGGGTGCAGGAGGAGGTCTGAGAGGTGTGAGGAGGTCTGAGGTGCAGGAGGAGGTCTGGACAGGTGCAGGAGGAGGTCTGAGAGGTGTGAGGAGGTCTGAGGTGCAGGCAGGAGATCTGCAGGTGGAGGAGGAGGGTCTGAGGTGCAGGAGGAGGTCAGAGGTTGAGGAGGTCTGAGGGTGCAGGAGGAGGATCTGGCAGGTGCAGAGGAGGTCTGAGAGGTGTGAGGAGGTCTGAGAGGTGTGAGGAGGTCTGAGAGGTGCAGGGGAGGTCTGAGAGGTGAGGGAGGAGGTCTGACAGGTGCAGGAGGAGGTTTGACAGGTGTGAGGAGGAGGGTTCTGACGGGTGTGAGGAGGTCTGTCGGGTGTGAGGAGGTCTGACAGGTGTGAGGAGGTCTGACAGGTGTGAGGAGGTCTGTCGGGTGTGAGGAGGTCTGGACAGGTGCAGGGAGGAGGTGCAGGTGTTGGGGCTCTACCTCAAAGGCCTGGACTCAAAGCTGGATTAGTGAGTTAATGAGGTAATTTTGGTGTTAACTGTGGTTTAGTGACACCAGGATGTGTTTGTGTCGGGACGGACAGGTGAGAGAGGACGGACGGTGTGTGAGGAGGTCTGACAGGTGTGAGGAGGAGGTCTGACGGTCGTGTGAGGAGGTCTGACAGGTGCAGGAGGTCTGACGGTGTGAGGAGGAGGTCTGACAGGTGTGAGGAGTCTGACGGGTGTGAGGAGGGAGGTCTGACGGGTGTGAGGAGGTCTGACGGGTGTGAGGAGGAGGTCGGACGGGGTGTGAGGAGGTCTGACGGGTGTGAGGAGGTCTGACGGGTGGTGAGGAGGTCTGACGGTGTGTGAGGAGGGTCTGACGGGTGTGAGGAGGTCTGGCAGGTGCAGGAGGAGGTCTGACAGGTGTGAGGAGGAGGTCTGACGGGTGTGAGGAGGTCTGACGGGTGTGAGGAGGTCTGACGGGTTGTGAGGAGGAGGTTCTGACGGGTGTGAGGAGGAGGTCTCTGACGGTGTGTGAGGAGGAGGTCTGACGGGTGTGAGGAGGAGTCTGACGGTGTGTGAGGAGGAGGTCTGACGGGTGCAGGAGGAGGTCTGACGGGGTCTGTGAGAGGAGGTCTGACGGGTGTGAGGAGGTCTGACGGGTGTGAGGAGGTCTGACGGTGTGAGGAGATCTGACGTGCAGGAGGAGGTCTGACAGGTGTGAGGAGGTCTGACAGGTGCAGGAGAAGGTCTGACAGGTGTGAGGAGGTCTGACAGGTGTGAGGAGGTCTGACATGTGTGAGGAGGTCTGACGGGTGCAGGAGGAGGTCTGACGGGTGTGAGGAGGTCTGACGGGGTGTGAGGAGGTCTGACGGGTGTGAGGAGGAGGTTCTGACGGGTGTGAGGAGGATGTCTGACGGGTGTGAGGAGGATGTCTGACGGGGTGTGAGGAGGAGGTCTGACGGGTGTGAGGAGGAGGTCTGACGGGTGTGAGGAGGATGTCTGACGGGTGTGAGGAGGATGTCTGACGGGTGCAGGGGGTGGCAGGTCTGACAGGTGTGAGGAGGAGGACTGACAGGTGCAGGGGGAGGTCTGACAGGTGCAGGGGGAGGTCTGACAGGTGCAGGGGGAGGTCTGACAGGTGCAGGGGGAGGTCTGACAGGTGCAGGGGGAGGTCTGACAGGTGGCAGGGGGAGGTCTGACAGGTGCAGGGGGAGGTCTGACAGGGCAGGGGGAGGTCTGACAGGTGCAGGGGGAGGTCTGACAGGTGCAGGGGGAGGTTGACAGGTGCAGGGAGAGGTCTGACAGGTGCAGGTGGAGGTCTGACAGGTGCAGGAGGAGGTCTGAGAGGTTGTGAGGAGGTCTGAGGTGCAGGAGGAGGTCTGACAGGTGCAGGAGGAGGTCTGAGAGGTGTGAGGAGGTCTGAGGTGCAGGAGGAGATCTGGCAGGTGCAGTGGAGGAGGTCTGAGGTGCAGGAGGAGGTCAGAGGTGTGTGAGGAGGTCTGAGGTGCAGGAGGAGATCTGGCAGGTGCAGGAGGAGGTCTGAGAGGTGTGAGGAGAGGAGGACGGTCTGAGAGGTGTGAGGAGGTCTGAGAGGTGCAGGAGGAGGTCTGAGAGGTGCAGGAGGAGGTCTGACAGGTGCAGGAGGAGGTCTGACAGGTGTGAGGAGGAGGTCTGACGGGTGTGAGGAGGTCTGTCGGGTGTGAGGAGGTCTGACAGGTGTGAGGAGGTCTGACAGGTGTGAGGAGGTCTGTCGGGTTGTGAGGAGTCTGACAGGTGCAGGGGGAGGTCTGTCAGGTGCAGGGAGGAGGTCTGACAGGGTGCAGGAGGGAGGTGCAGGTGTTGGGCTCTACCTCAAAGGCCTGGACTCAAAGCTGGATTAGTGAGTTAATGAGGTAATTTTTTGTGGTAACTGTGGTTTTTTTAGTGATACCGGGATGTGTTTGTGTCGGGACGGGTCTCTACAGGAACCTGCTCCGGACCAGATTAAGGTCCAAAATTAGAAATAAAACAGCTCTACGACCAATCAGAGACGAGGAAAAGTCGAACACTTTTTGTTTTGAGCAAATGTACCTCAGAAGTTGGTTTAAACTTTACTAAATACAGATCAACTTTAAATATTTAACCTTATTTATTCAACTTCAAAGTCACACATCAGATTCACCTCCACATAAAGCCTCTGCTCCCTCCTGTGTTGTTGTTGTATTGTTGTGTTGTTGTCGTGGTTGTTGTGTTACCATGATCCCGTGTCGTCGTCGTTGCAGGTGGGGCAGGCTGCGTACTCGGCCTCTAAAGGCGGCATCGTGGGCATGACCCTCCCCATCGCACGAGATCTGGCTCCGATGGGCATCAGAGTGGTCACGATCGCTCCAGGTACAGCTGTGATACGTTTGAGTCATTACAAACTAAGTACTTTTTTTTTTTTTTTTTTTACTAGTATTTGCCAACTAAAGCAACATTTAAAAATATTTATTTCATCCAACTTTAGTTTACAATTATTCCTCCCCTGGTTCTGGTCATGAACGTGAATGGCCAGCAGAGGGCAGCAGAGTGTTTTTTTTTTTTTTTTTTTACTTGCCCCAAAAGGATTTAAGACCATCACAAAGACTCAATTAAACTTAAACTTACTTTTTTCTAGGTGCCATTTTGAATATATAACATTTAGTTTTAAATTGTCGATTGCTATGGCAACAGTGCAAATTCATCATCTGAAACCCAAGAGCAGAAAGAGTTTAAAGTTTAGAGACGACAGGTTAAAATTCTGTGATTAAGAATAAATCAGGATTAATATTGTTTATGTTCCTCTCGACTCTGGGTCATGTTTAAGAAATTTAAAATAAAAATCATACAGTTTGTTTTAAGAACACAGGCCTAACCCTCTTCCTCTTCCTCCTCCTCTTCACCCTACTATTGCCCCTTCTTCCCTCCTCTCTCCTCTTCCTCCTCTCTCTTTCTCCTCCTCCTGCTTCCTTCTCCTCCTCCCCCTCCTCCTCTTCCTGCTCCTCTTCCTCCTTATCCTCTCTCTTCTCCTCCTCCTCCTCCCACTCCCCCTTTCTCCTCTCTCCCCCCCCTCGTCCTCTTCACTCACTCCTCCACTCTCTCTCTCTCCTCCGTCTCTCTCTCCTCCTCCTCCCCCTCGTCCTCTCTCTCTCTCCTCCTCCTCCTCTCTCCTTTCTCTCCTCCTCCTCCTCCTCCCCCTCCTCTCCCTTCTCCTTCTCCTCTCTCTCTCCTCCTCCTCCTCCTCCAGGCCTGTTCTCCACTCCTCTTTTGGCCGGTCTTCCGGAGAAGGTTCGCTCGTTCCTGTCTCGTCAGGTGCCCTTCCCGTCGCGCCTGGGAGACCCCGCGGAGTTCGCTCACCTCGTCTCCTCCATCGCGGAGAACCCCATGATCAACGGAGAAGTGATCCGCCTGGGACGGAGCGAGCCCTACGACATGGGGCCCTGAGCCCTGAGACGAGCGGAGGCGCAGCCCTGAGACGAGCGGAGGCCAGCCCTGAGACGAGGGGAGGCGCAGCCCTGAGACGAGGGGGAGGGCGCAGCCCTGAGACGAGGGGAGGCGCAGCCCTGAGACGAGGGGAGGCGCAGACATGTGGGAGGGCATCCGGACCTGAGATCACATGACACACAACCTTCAAAAGACTCGATAGTTTAAAGATGCACTAAGGAACTTTTCTGGTAGGAGTCGTCACCTGCTTGAAAATTTTCCACAGTACGGCTTGATTTCGATACTAATGAATACTCGATACTTGATACTGATTCTTTCTTTTCTCTTCCCATGTGGCCTTAAATCTGTGTAATCCCTCCACATCAGTCTAAACATATTCAGGAAAGACTCATTTCTGTCCTGTGAATGTGACTCTTTCAGTATCGATTCCTCTAGTTTCGATACTCGTTTTAGTATCGATCCGTGTCGGTTTGTTGTTGTTCGCTGCTTGTCTCCGTGGAGATTGCAAAGTTTTGTACCGTTTTTGTGGAGCATTCCAGTCAAAACCGCATCTCCATGGAGGAAAAAAAATGTGAACTCTCCCCCAGAAATGTTACTTATTGTAGCTTTAACACTGAGCTGCGGGACGGGCCGGTTTTCTCTGGTCGAATTCGCCTTTTAACTGGAAAAACTGAACTACATAGACCATGATCCTTTGCGTCGTGACTGTTATCAAATGAACTTTTTCTTTGTTATAAGATTTTACAGAAAGCTGCATTGTGTAACTTTTGTGGATAAGTGTCTGCCACCTGTTTGTCTCCATGGAGATGTTATGTCTTTGTGAGGAATGTTCCACTGTATGGCATTATACATACAGCATCTATCTCCACAAGGCCGAGTTACAGGTCACATCTGTGGAGAGGCGACACTGCAACACAAACACCGACACAAGATGAATTAATTTTATACTGTGGAATATTATAAAGCAACAACATCTCCATGGAGACAGGCAGACAAGCAGACTTTATGAAAGAAAAGTTACACAGTGCTCCTTTAGCGCTCAATGATTTATGTGTAAAACAGCAGTAACAGTAAATATGTAAATTACAACACAACGGTTTGAAGTTTTTTTGAATTTAAATAAAAATGTGAATCAGTTTTGGAGACTGGCGTTTTTCATTTAGTTTAAGTGAAACTAAAGAACTAAACTCTGCCCACAAACACGTTTAAATAGATCTGATAAACTGGGCGGGGCCTAGAGGAGTGATGGGACAGTGAGGGGCGGGGTCTGGAGATGTAAGCAGCAGTGTGATTGGTCAAACAGGTGTCCACACTTCAGACTCCGCCCCTGCAACCAGGTGTTTGTATCAGAAACAGGCCAGTCCTGTGTGATGTCACGTAGTACTTGAAACTGCAGACTCCACTGGAGTCAGGACACACTTAGATTTAGAGTTTTTTGACCAGAAAGCTGCAAATTTACCCGATTTGCACTAAAGTTGTCGAAAAAATGACTTAGAACATAATTTACACACTTTAATCGTGTTTAATTCCACTTAAACATTTGTAAAACTTGAATTAAAAAATATAAAATTCCAGCGATTTAAATGATTCATGTTATGAGACAGGATTTTGTGTCTCTCAGATGGAGTCAGTATTCTCCAAATGTTTTCACTGATCAATCCCGTGTGTCACTTCATCGGTTTTGTGCTTAAAGAGCCGTGTTTTTCATTAGTAAAACTGCCCGTGTCGGTTCAGTTTGATGCTGTGTCATGTTTCTCCTTTTGCTCTGAGTTTTTAAGCGATTTTCTTTGATTTTACTGGAAAAAACTAATGAACAAATGCGATGCACCTCCACCTCTGCTCTGGACGGAACAGAGGAGGTTTTATACGAGGAGTGTTCCGCCTCACAGGAGAAACATTTAGTTTTACAAGAAATAGTCCTGTATTTAGTCCTGAAGATAGTCCAGGTTTAGACCTGGTGAAAGACGAGGTTCAGTCCTGGTTTAGTCCTGGTTTAGTCCTGGTTTAGACCTGATTTCCTGGTCTTTTAGTCCTGGTTTAGTCCTGGTTTAGTCCTGGTTTAGACCTGGTTTAGACCTGGTTAGACCTGGTTTAGTCCTGATTTAGTCCTGGTTTAGTCCTGGTTTAGACCTGGTTTAGACCTGGTTCAGTCTTTGGTTTAAATCTGTAGTGAGGAAGACTCTGAGCTGATGAAGATGAGATTATTAAAGGGTTAATTGTTTAAATGAATCGATAAAACAGCAAAGTCACTGGAGCCATTTTAGACTTAATTCTACTCCTGTCTCTCCTCCTGTCTCTGTCTCTCCTCCTGTCTCTGTCTCTCCTCCTGTCTCTGTCTCTGTCTCTCCTCCTGTCTCTGTCTCTCCTCCTGTCTCTGTCTCTCCTCCTGTCTCTGTCTCTCCTCCTGTCTCTGTCTCTCCTCTGTCTCCTCTGTCTCTCCTCCTGTCTCTGTCTCACCTCATGTCCTGTCTCTGTCTCTCCTCCTGTCTCTGTCTCTCCTCCTGTCTCACCTCCTGTCTCTGCCTCACCTCTCCTCCTGTCTCTCCTCCTGTCTCTGTCTCTGTCCTGTATCTCTCCTGTCTCTGTCTCTGCTCCTGTCTCTGTCTCTCCTCCTGTCTCTGTCTCTGCTCTGTCTCTGTCTCTGCTCCTGTCTCTGTCTCTGCTCCTGTCTCTCTCCTGTCTCTGTCTCTCCTCCTGTCTCTGTCTCTGCCCCCTGTCTCTGTCTCTGCTCCTGTCTCTGTCTCTGCTCCTGTCTCTGCTCTCTGTCTCTCCTCCTGTCTCTGTCTCTGCCCCCTGTCTCTGTCTCTGCCCCCTGTCTCTGTCTCTGCTCCTGTCTCTGTCTCTGCTCCTGTCTCTGCTCCTGCCTCTGTCTCTCCTCCTGCCTCTGTCTCACCTCTTGTCTCTATCTCTGCTCTCTGTCTCTGTCCTCTCTGCTCCTGTCTCTCCTCCTGTCTCTGTCTCTGCTCCTGTCTCTCCTCCTGTCTCTGTCTCTCCTCCTGTCTCTGTCTCTGCTCCTGTCTCTGTCTCACCTCTTATCCTGTCTCTATCTCTGCTCCTGTCTCTGAAGCACTTGTAAAGATTTACTTGAGCATTTAACCTCCAGATGAACCACAGTTTAAGTACCTGCTCCCTGTGGGCGGGACGGGACGTTACCTTCAACAGCCTCGCTCCTGATTGGCTCTTTGGTTGCTATGACACTCACAGAATTGTCCCGTATAACAGCTCTAGCCTCGATGAGCCTCGTGAGAGACTTATTTAACGACACAAATCACCTGTTCTAGTTCAGATCAGTCACGTCTTTATGGTCATACTGTGTTAAAACAAAGCTCAGATTATAGTCTGACAGAACTTCAGACAGGGCAGTTCCTACAGTTAGCGTCACACTTCCAGGAAATATAAAGTATCAACATGAAAAACAGATCCAAGCGTTTGTCTGAGGGTCAGAGGAGATGTGGAGATGTGTTTACGCTCAGAGACTCTGCGTCACTGATGAGAAGTGATGCTCCAGAGATCTGCATCTGTGAACGAGGGGAGGAGGAGGAGAGGAGGAAGAGGGAGGAGGAAGAGGGAGGAGAGAGAAAGAGAGGAGAGGGAGAGAGGAGGAGGGAGGAGAGGGGAGGAGAAAGGAGGAGAGAGAGAGGAGGGAGAGAGGAGGAGGAGGAGAGAGGAGGGAGGAGGAGAGAAAAGAGAAGGAGGAGGGAGGGGAGAGCGGAGAGGGGAGGGAGAGAGGAGTGGGGAGGAGGAGAGAAGAGAGAGAGGAGGAAAGAGAGGAAAGGGAGGTAGAGGAAGAGAGTGAGAGAGGAAGAGGGAAAGGGAGAGAGGAGGAGAAAAAAAGGGAGAGGCTCAGGGGAGTGCAGCAGACATGTTCGTGACCAGAGGAGCAAAGGAGAGAGAGGAAAAGGAAGAGTAGAAGAAGAGAAACAAGACAAGGACAAAACAGAGGCTGGTAAACAAGATGTGGAGAGATGGGACATGCTGTAAACTGAAGGAGACGCAAGGACAGAGAGAGAGGAGGAGGAGGAGGAGGAGGAGGAGGAGTGTAATGATGAAGACTCAGGACACACCTGCTGTAAACACCAGGGCGTCGCTCGGAGCTGTTGTTCTGGAGGTGAAAGGGTGAAGTGTTTTGCCTAAAGACACAACAACAGTGTGAAATCTAACTCCTGATCTGCTCCTCTGAGGCTCCTGCTCCCAGCGTCCTCCCGTCTCAGATCTGCTCCTCTGAGGCTCCTGCTCCCAGCGTCCTCCCGTCTCAGATCTGCTCCTCTGAGGCTCCTGCTCCCAGCGTCCTCCCGTCTCAGAACTGACCCAGACCCAAACCTGCTTCAGACGAGAAACGAGACCAGGGACTCAGAGTGAAAGTGTTCTGAAAAAAAATAAAATAAAGAAAAAACAACTAGAGTAAAAAAAAAACAACTTGAGTAAAAAACAAAAACAGTAAAGAGTTTTTATCAGTTATGTTTTCAGTTTGGACTAAAAGAGAGACAGAGAGAGAGGGAGAGAGAGAGAGAGAGACAGAAGAAAGAGAGCGAAAGAGGGAGAGAGAGAGAAGAGAGAGAGGGGGTAAGATGTGAACGAGACAGAAGAGAGTGGGGTGAAAGAGAGGAGAGAGGGTGAGAAGGGGGGAGAGAGGGGTGAGACAGACCAAAGAAAGAGGGAGAGGGTGAGAGGAGAGAGAGAAATAGAAGAGAGAGGAGAGAGTTGTTGCTTGTTGCATTTCTCAGTGAATCTAAAGCAGGAAACATGATTTACATGAAGTTCACTTAAGAGATTTAATCTGATGAGTTTGTTTTTGCAGTGAAGGACACAGGACGGAGAGAGAGAGAGAGAGGGAGGGAGGGAGGAAGGGGGAGATGGGGCAGGAAGAGGGAAAGAGGATGGAGAGAGAGCGAGAGAGGAGAGGGAGTGAGGTCCATCTTCTGTATTGATCAAGATGAAGATGCATCAACCTAAAGTGGATTAAGCCTCAAGAGATGAAGAGATGGAGGAAGAGGAGGAAGAGGAGGAGGAGGAGGAGGAGGAGGAGAAAGAGGAGGAGGAGGAGGAGAAAGAGGAGGAGGGAGCGGAAAAGGAAAGGGTGGAGCAGATGAGAGATAAGAGGAGAGAAAAAGGAAAATAGGAGCATAGGACAGAAGGAGAGGGATGAGGAGACAGAAAAAACGATGGAGAGAGGGTGATAAATGAGATGGAGGGATGAGAAGAAATTGAGGAAAAACAGAGGGAAAGGAGGAGGAGAAAAGAGGTTAGAAGAGGAAAGAGAGGACCGAGAAGAGATGGAGGGATGAGGAGAGGCAGAAGAGGAGAAAGAGTAAATGAAGGGAGAAAGAGAGAGAAAAAATAAATGAGGAGTAGACAAAAGAAGGAGGGAGAGAAAGGAGAGGAGGAGAGAGAAGAGATGTGAGCGATGGAAAGACAGAGGGAAGACGGGAGAGAGAAAAGAAAGATGTAGAAAGAGGTAGAGAAGACAGAGGGAATACATGATAAACAGAGGAAAAAAGACAGAAGGAGAGGGAGAAAGAGAGAGGAGAGAAAGAGAGGAAAGAAGGATGGAGAAAGAGGTAGAGAAGACACAGAGGGAATACCTGATAAAAGGAGGAAAATAGAAACAGAAGGAAGAGAAGAAGAGAGAAAAAGGAGAGAGACGAGGGGAGAAAGAGAGAGAAGAAAAAGAGAGTAGAGAGAGAGAGAGGAAAGAAGGATGGAGAAAGAGGTAGAGAAGACATAGGGAATACATGATAAAGGGAGGAAAACACAGAAGGAGAGAGAGTGAGAGAGGACAGAAGAGAGAAAGGAGAGCGAGTGATGGAGTAAAATGTAAATGGAAGAACAAACTCAATTTACCCGTGAGCTAAAGGCGGCGGAAGGGCATCTGACAGAAAACGAGGTTCATCTGTAACAAACATGTGACATTTAAACCACAAAATAATAAAACTGTTTATTCAGACTTACGGTAAAAACACCAACATTTAAAGAGCTCATATTACCGTATTTTCTGATCAAATCTAATGTTTCCTCTTCACAAACAGACCTGGAGTCGTGTTTTGTTTCATTCACACATGTTTAACACACAAACCTGCAGATTTAGGCTGAGTTCTTCTCTCAAACTGAAAACACTCTGTTCCACCTTGTGATGTCATCATGTGGTAATACAGGAAGTGCTCCACTGTGTTTTTAAACTCCATACACCTTCACTAGAATCATCTGGATCATTTCAGCCCCAATTTCTAATGAACTAAAGGTAAAAGGAGGTGAGCTACCATGAAAACTCCTCCTCCCCCTCTTGTCTCCTCCTCTCCCCCTTGTCTCCACTTCTCTTCCTCGTCTCCTCTTCTCTTCCTCTTGTCTCCTCTTCTCTTCCTCTCCACCTTGTCTCTTCTCCTCCTCCTCTTCTCCTCTTCTTGTCTACTCTCCTCCTCTTGTCTCTTCTTCTCCTCTTGTCTCCTCTTCTCCTCCTCTCTTCTTATCTCCTCCTCCTCTTCTCTTGTCTCCTCTTGTCTCCTCTTCCTTCTCCTCCTCTCGTGTTCTTGTCTCCTCTTGTCTCCTCTCCTCCCTCTCTTTAGGCTGAGCTGTTGACTTGAAAACTACCACTTCATGACATCACAAGGTGGAACCGAGCATTTTGATCTTTGTAGATGTTACAGACTAATAATAAAGGGAGGCGTGTTTTTGAGGAGGTAACAACATGAGAACTTGTCAAGTAGGACAAAGGTCAAAGGTCAGTAGAACTTTATGGGAGATTCAGTGTTGAACTTTCCCATTATTTTGTGGGGAAATGGCTCCATAAACTCATCAAATTAACCTTAAAGTCGTTTAAATTGACGACGATCACGTTTTTGGGGTTGAAAAATGAAGAATCTCGTGTTGTGCAGCTGCGCAGTGAGACCCGGCTCCTAAAACCGTATTTAAACAAACAAACAAACACACGTCTGAAGGAGCTGAACACAGCGTCTCTGTCTCTGTGTCGAGGTTTGGCCAAAAGACGCTTCAAACATGGCCGACCATCTGCTCCTCGCTCCCCTTCTCCCCTCCTCTCTTCCTGTCCTCCTCTCTCTCTCTCTCTCTCTCTCTCCTCTCTGCCTCTGTCTCTCTCATTTCTCTTTTCCCATTCTCTCACTTCCCTCTCTCCTTCTCTCTATCTCTGGGTATCTCTTCCTCTTTCCCCATTCTCACTCTCCCTCCTCCCTCTTTCTCTCACTCCTCTTTTCCCTCTCCCTTCTTTTCTAGCTTTCGCTCTCTGTGTCTCTCCCTCTCTCCTCTATCATCTCTCCCTCTCTTCTTTCTCCTCTCCCCCTCTCCTTCTTCTCTTCTCTCTCACAATCCCTCTCCTTCTGCCCTCTCTCCATCTCTTTCCATCACGCATCTCTCTCCCCTCTCTCTCCTTCTCTCTCTTTCTCTCTCCCTGTCCCCTGCCTGTCTCCTTCTCTCCTTGCTCCCTTTTCTCTCCTTCTCTCTTTCCACCTCTTCACCACCCTCTCCCCTCCTCTCCTTCTCTTCCTCTCCTTCCCTCTCTCCCCCTGCCTCTCTCTTTCTTGTCTCTTTTCTCTGCTTCTCTCCCTCGCTCCTTCCTCTCCCTCTCTCCCCGTGCCTCTCTCCTCCTCTCCTCCCTCTCTCTTTCCTCTCCTCTCTCTCTCCCTCTCTCTCTGGCAGCTGAACGCTCCGTGAGGCGGATGTCTGTGGCTTCTGCGCCAATGAAGACAACAAGGAAACACCACTTTCATTTAGGCAAAAAAAAGAAAAGGAAGGAGGGATAGCGCGAGAGAGAGAGGGAGGGTTAGAGAGGGGGGGATAGAGAGAGAGCGAGAGAGAGAGGGAGGGATAGAGGGAGGGATAGAGAGGGAGAGAGAGAGAGAGAGAGGGAGGGATGCGTGATCGTTCTAGTCACATGGAATTACATCCAAAATCTTCATTAAGAAATATTAAAAATTCAGAAGAGGCTTCACACGAAAAATCTTTTCTGAAGAAAAGAGAGAAAGAGAAAGACAGAGAGAGAGAGACATGGAGAAGGAGGGAGATGCCAGGGGATGGAAACAAAGAAAGGAGATAAAGACAGAAGGAGGGAGAGAGAAAGAAAGTGAGTGACAAAGAGGAAAGAGATGGGAGAGCGAGGAGGGGAGGGAGAAAAAGAGAGGGAAGAGAGTGAAGAGAGGGTGGGGGATAAAGAGAGGAGGGAGAGAAAGAGGACAGAAGAGAGGTGAGAAGGGGAGGGAAGGGAGAGAGAGAGAGAGGGGAGGAGAGAGGAGGGGGTAAAGAGAGGAGAAATGGAGAAGGGGGAGAGAGACGAGAGGGGAAACAAAGAGAGAGAAAGAGAGAAAGAAGGGGGGGACAAAGAGTGGAGAGATGTAGAGAGGAACAGGGAGGGCAGAGGGAGAGGGAGAGAGAGAGGAGAGAGGGACAAAAAGAGGAGAGATGGAGAGAGAAAGGGAGGGAGAGAAAGAGGGAGAGAAAGAGGAGAGGGGGGGGGGGTCTTCCTTGGAAAAGAGTTTTCCGGAAGACATCTGGAATCTGGAGTTGTGAAAAACAGAGACTGAAGTGTTCAGAGAAAAACAGAAGAGAAGAGAGAAGAGAGAGAGAGAAGAGAGAGAGAATTTATGAAACTGGACCAGAGGATGAACAGAATCAGACAAAGATCATCACAGAGACAAAGATCATCACAGAGACAAAGATCATCACACAAAGATCATCACACAGACAAAGATCATCACAGAGACAAAGACAAACAGATACACTTCTGTTTGTTTGTTACTGCTGTGCTGGTAACTCCTCTCACAGCACACAAAAGTTATCACAGAGACAAAGATCATTACACAGAGCCATGGCGATGGTCCTCACACAGTTAAACTCCAGCACAGATGGTTTGTCTCTCAGCTCCAAAGGCTCATCAGTCAAAAACAAAGATCCTCACACACAGACAAAGATCATCTCACAGACAAAGACATCTTTTACAAACCTCTGTCCAGATACCTCTGTTTGTTTGTTACTGCTGTGCTGGTAACTCCTCTCACAGCCCTGGTAAAGTTACACACTGTGGCTTTAACAGAGCCATGGTTACAGCCCTCACAGCCCTGGTAAAGTTACACACTGTGGCTTTAACAGAGCCACGGCGATGGTCCTGGTTAAACTCCAGCACAGATGGTTTGTCTCTCCTCTCCTTCTGTCAAAAACCTTCTGCTGGACTCTCCTTGGACTGCTCCTCTCCACCTCTGCTCCTCTCTCCTTCTGCTCCTCTCCTTCTGCTCCCCTCTCCTTCTGCCCCTCTCCTTCTGCTCCTCCCTCCTTCTGCTCCTCTCCTTCTGCCCCTCTCCTTCTGCCCCTCTCCTTCTGCTCCTCCCTCCTTCTGCTCCTCTCCTTCTGCTCCTCTCCTTCTTCTTCTGCCCTCTCTCCTTCTGCCCCTCTCCTTCTGCTCCTCCCTCCTTCTGCCCCTCTCCTTCTGCTCCTCTCCTTCTTCTCCTCTCCTTCTGCTCCTCCCTCCTTCTGCTCCTCTCCTTCTGCCCCTCCCTCCTTCTGCCCCTCTCCTTCTGCTCCTCCCTGGTAGTGTGGAGTTTGCGTGTTCTCCCTGTGTCTGGGCGGGTTTCTCGGCGGTGTCCCTCCCTCTCTTTTCTGATCAAACCTCACCATCCAATCAGATTTGTTTATTTCAGTGACTCATGTGAAACAAAGCATCTCATTGGTCGCCATCATTTTGAACAAAATCCCATTTCTGTCCCGACAGATGAACAGAGTTTAGTGCTTCCCCCTTTGGCCCCTGTGATATTTGGTTCCTGTTTGTTTTGATACAGACGGACCAGACCTGTCCCTGATTGGGTGAGTCACCTGTCAATCACGCCCAACAACAGTGATCAGGTTCACATCTTCATCTTCATCTTCATCTTCATCTTCATCTTCAAACTGTAAAACACTGAACTGAACAATATATAAATAATAACAAGAACCTCGGTGTTTCCCTGTCGTCTACACGTCTGCTCCTGTCAGGGACACTCAAAGACCGAGAAAGAAGAGAGGAGAGAGGGAGGGAGGGAGAAGGAGGGACGAGGAGGGAGAAGGATAGAGAGACAGAAAGAGGGAGGGAGATGGAGGGACGAGGGGAGAGGAGGGAGAAGGATAGAGAGACAGAGAGAGGGGGAGGGAGGGACGAGGGGACGAGGGAGAGAAAGAGAGGGGGGGGAGAGAGAGAGGGAGGAGAGAGAGAAGGATGGAGGGGGAGGAGGGAGAGAGAGAGAGGGATGGAGAGAGGGATGGATGAGGGGAGGAGGAGGAGAGAGGGAGGGAGGAGAGAGGGGGTGAGAGAGGGGGAGGGAAAGAGAGGGAGGGACAGAGAGAGAGAGAGAGAGAGGGGGGAGAAAGACAGGGACAGAGAAAAGGAAGGAGGTTTAGAGGGGGGAGAGAGAGAGAGAGGGTGAGACCAAGAGAGAGGGAGAGGGAGAAGGAGGGTGGCAGAAAGAAAGAGAGGGAGAGGGTGGGAGGAGGAAGAGGGGGAAAAGAAGAGAGAGAAAGAGTGAGAGAGAGAGAAAGTGAGGGAGGGAGAGAAGAAATGTTTGAAAGGGGGGTTTAAGAGAAGAAAAAATAAAAGAAGAGAGAGAAAAATGAAGAAAGCGAGAGAGAAATAGAGTAAGAGGAAGAGAGAATGAGATCAAGGGCGGAAAGTGTGAAAGGAGAGAGAACAAGAGGAAAACAAAAAGGTGAATGAAAGAAGGGAAAGAAGAGAGAGAGAAGATGGATAGAGAGGTAGAGGAGGGATGAGAGGTGAAAAGAGTGAGAAATAGTGAGAGAGAGGAGATGAGGGGAAGAGAAAGGAAGAAAGAATGAGAGAAAGACAGAAGAGAGGTGAGAGAAAACGAGAGAGAGGTATAAAGAAGGGAGATAGAGACAGAGGGAGAGAGAGAGAGAGGTAAAAATAGAGAGGAGGAGAGGGGGAGCGGTGAGGAGGTAGAACATGGGAGGGGCCAGCGTCCTCGGGGGATACACTGTAAAAAAAAAAAAAGCCCCATGAGTAAAAACGTCTCCGATTCACAAAAGGACAGTTCTTTTAGTTGAAAGATAAAACTAATTTCAGTGTCATTTTTTTCTGTTTTTTATCATCCTTAGAATTTAAATAAAGTTTTTTATAATATTATATTTTTTAATTTTAGCATCGTGACAACCCTAAAATCTGAATTAGATTAAAACCGCACAATTATTATTTGAAAATTTACATTGTATTCTCCTTGTGTCAAATTAAACTGCTTTATTTCAAGGGCTTTTGTCATCCGTGCATGTTTGAGTAATCTAGTGATCTCTCCGGAGCCCTATTCAAACCCTCTTTACGGTTTAGCTGTAAGATTCTGTACGAGGCTCCGCCCACAACCCGACATCACCCACGCTCCCACACAACAATTCTCTATAAATATACAAAAACATGATACAAAACTGTAAACTATGACTTCACAAACCAGGTATGATGTGCAGTAGTAGAATATAGCATTTTCAAAACAATAAAAAGAAACATGCTGAAGAAGTAAATACCCCTCTTTAATACCCCATAGAAGTAAAAGACCCTTATTTAATACCCCATAGAAGTAAAATACCTACTCTTTGAGCTAAATTCATTCTTGTGGATTCATTTTTTGCAGTGTGCTCAGGGAGACAGGGAGAGAGAGGCTGATGTCATCTCTTTCGGGGCGACCAATCAGAGGAGAGCGTGGAACAGAGGTGGGCGGGGCTAGAGTCAGGGTGTGTTTTGTGCCACTGCAGCATCATCAGAGCAAGAAAAGAAATCAACCCAAAAGGCCTAACAAGCAGAGGAGATAGGAGCTAGGACGCAACGTGAGGACGCAGCCGAAGGAGCGAGGAGACAGAGAGGATACTACGAGAAAGAAGGAGAGAACGAAGGAGGAGAGGAGAGAGGGAAGACCCAAGAGGTAAGGAAAACAATGGGGTTTCTCCTCTGCATGCTGCTGTGTGTCACCGGGCTGGGACAGATACTACATGGATATAACCAGGACTAAACCAGTACTAAACCAGGACTAAACCAGGACTAAACCAGGACTAAACCAGGACTGAACCAGGACTAAACCAGGACTGAACCAGGACTGAACCAAGACTGAACCAGTACTAAACCAGGACTGAACCAGGACTGAACGAGGACTAAACGAGGACTAAACCAGGACTAAACCAGGACTAATCCAGGACTAAACCAGGACTAAACCAGGACTGAACCAGGACTGAACCAGGACTGAACCAGGACTAAACCAGGACTAAACCAGGACTGAACCAGGACTGAACCAGGACTGAACCAGGACTGAACCAGGGCTAAATCAAGACTAAACCGGGACTAAACCGGGAATAAACTGGGACTAAACCAGGACTAAACCGGGAATAAACTGGGACTAAACTGGGACTAAACCGGGACTAAACCGGGACTAAACCGGAATAACTATCACATGGCTATAGTAGGGATGAACCAGGCCTAAACCAGGAACTAAAACCAGGGCTAAACCAGGACAAAAACCAGGACCAAGCTAGAACTAAACCAGGACTGAAACAGAACTCAGACAGGATAAAACCAGGACTGAAACAGGAACATGACTAAACCAGGACTAAATGAGGTCTAAATTTGGACCAAATCAGGACTAAGATCTAAACCAGGGTTAAATACAATATGGCTGTAGTAGGGGGAACCAAAACTAAATAAGGTGTAAACCGGGACTAAACCAGGACTAAAAAAGATCTAAATTTGGACTCAACCAGGTCTAAATGGGGCCTAAATTAAAAAAAAAGACAGCAGGGTAAATAAACTAGGGCTTCAAATCAGGGTTAAACCAGGACTTCACCAAGTCTTGACCAGGATGAAGACTAAACCAGGTCTAAACCAGGTCTAAACCAGGTCTAAACCAGGTCTAAACCAGGTCTAAACCAGGACTAAACCATTTCTAAACCAGGTCTAAACCAGGACTAAACCAGGTCTAAACCAGGACTAAACCAGGACTAAACCAGGACTAAACCAGGTCTAAACCAGGTCTAAACCAGGACTAAACCAGGACTAAACCAGGACTAAACCAGGTCTAAACCAGGTCTAAACCAGGACTAAACCAGGTCTAAACCAGGACTAAACCAGGACTAAACCAGGACTAAACCAACCCCAGGACTAAACCAGGACTAAACCAGGTCTAAACCGGGACTAAACCCGGGACTAAACCAGACTAAACCAGGTCTAAACCAGGACTAAACCAGGCACAAACCAGGGGGTAGACCAGGACTAAATCAGGCACAGACAGACATCAAGTGCCAGGGGGTTTATGCTGTCTGAAATCCAACCGTTATCGTCCAATCGCAGACTGTTCAAGTGCTCCTGTCCCCTTTATGCTGTCTGAAATGCCAACCTGTCTAATCGTCTCCCTGTCTCCTGTCTGCTCCTGTCTCTCCTGTCTGCTCCTGTCTGCTCCTGTCTGCTCCTCTGGCTCTGCTCTCTGGCTCCTCCTCTGGCTCTGCTCCTCTGGCTCTGCTCCTCTGGCTCTGCTCCTCTGGCTCTGCTCTCTGCTCTGCTCCTGTCTGCTCCTCTGGCTCTGCTCCTCTGGCTCTGCTCCTGTCTGCTCCTCTGGCTCTGCTCCTCTGGCTCTGCTCCTCTGGCTCTGCTCCTGTTTGCTCCTCTGGCTCTGCTCCTCTGGCTCTGCTCTGGCTCTGCTCTCTGGCTCTGCTCCTCTGGCTCTGCTCCTCTGGCTCTGCTCCTGTCTGCTCCTCTGGCTCTGCTCCTCTGGCTCTGCTCCTGTCTGTAAATTAAAATGCCTCAAAAACATCTCTATATTCAAGAGATTATGTTGCCAGATATCACACTTGTTGTTCCAAATAAATTTAAATTTAAACCCAGATTTCATTCATAATTTCCTCTGGTCATCGTAGTAAAATTCTAGTTTTTGATCCTCTCCTCAGTCTTCAGCTGTAAGTTTGTATAAATATTGAATGAACGCCGCACTATAAAACATCACTGATTTAAATTATTCACTGGACAGAGGCTCGACCTCTCAGACGCATTCAGAGAGCAAAGGAGCGATGACTGAGGCTATCAGCTCTAATCTGGACTAAACCAGGACTAAACCAGGACTAAACAAGGACTAAACCAGGACTAAACTATGGACCAAACTATGGGCTTAAACCAGGACTGAACCAGGACTGAACCAGGACTAAATCAGGACTAAACAAGAACTAAATCAGGACTAAACTATGGACCAAACTATGGGCTTAAACCAGGACTAAATCAGGACTAAACAAGGACTAAACCAGGACTAAACCAGGACTAAACAAGGACTAAACAAGGACTAAACCAGGACTAAACCAGGACTAAATCAGGACTAAACTATGGACCAAACTATGGGCTTAAACCAGGACTAAATCAGGACTAAACAAGGACTAAATCAGGACTTAACTATGGACCAAACTATGAGCTTAAACCAGGACTAAATCAGGACTAAATCAGGACTAAACCAGGACTAAACAGGACTAAACCAGGTCTAACCCGGGGTCTTTTCTGCAGTGGTAGTTTTAAATCTTATTGTCTCCGTCTGTCCCTGTTTGTTTACTCCTGAATTCCAACTTTAGTTCTTGGCAACTTCATTAGGTCCAGACAATGACATGCCTCAGTCTGGACTCTAGGGTTTGGACAGGAGCTGCTCTCTGTGACAACGCTCAAAGTATGTTTAAAGTAGAAATGTAACAGAACAAGGAGAAAAAGAGGGAGACAGGAAGAAATGAGGAGGGAGAGAGAGGAGGGAGAAAGAGGGGAGAGATGTGAGAGGGAGAGAGAGAGAGAGAGAGAGAGGAGAGAGGGGAGAGAGGGGAGAGAAGAGGGAGAGATGAGAGGGAGAGAGAGAGGGAGAGAGAGAGAGGAGGGAGAGAGAGAGAGGGAGAGCAAGAGAGGAGGGAGAGATGAGAGAGGGAGAGAGAGAGGAGGGAGAAAGAGGAGGAGAGATGTGAGAGGAGAGAGAGAGAGAGAGAGAGAGGGAGAAGAGGAGGAGAGAGAGGAGGGAGAGAGGGGGAGAGAGAGAGGAGAGAGAGAGGGAGAGAGATGAGAGAGAGGGAGAGAGAGAGGAGGGAGAGAGAGGGAGAGAGAGGAGGGAGAGAGAAGAGAGAGAGAGAGAGAGAGAGAGGAGGGAGAAAGAGGGGGAGAGATGTGAGAGGGAGAGAGAGAGAAAGAGAGAGGAGAGAGGGGAGAGAGGGGAGAGAAGAGGGAGAGATGAGAGAGGGAGGGAGAGAGGGAGAGGAAGAGAGGCGGGAGAGATGAGAGAGGGAGAGAGAGAGGAGGGAGAAAGAGGGGGAGAGATGTGAGAGGAAGGAAAAGAGAGAAAGAGAGAGGAGGCAGGGAAAGAGAGGAGAGATGAGGAGGGAGAGATGAGGGAGGGAGAGAGAGAGAGAGAGAGGGGGAGAGATGTGAGAGGAAGGGAGAGAGAGAAAGAGAGAGGAGAGAGGGAGAAAGAGGAGAGAGGGGGAGAGATGAGAGAAAGAGAGAGGGAGAGAGAAAAAGAGAGAGAAATGAGAGAGGGAGAGAGAGGAGGGAGAAAGAGGGGGAGAGATGTGAGAGGAAGGGAGAGAGAGAGAAAGAGAGAGGAGAGAGGCGGAGAGAGGAGGAGAGATGAGAGAGGGAGAGAGAGAGAGAAAGAGAGAGGAGGGAGAGAAAGGGAGAGATGAGAGAGGGAGGGAGGGACAGAAAGAGAAAGAATGAGGAGGGAGGGAGAGGGAGAGAGAGAAAGAGGAAGAACGAGGAGGGAGGGAGGGAGAGAGAGGAGGTATGGAGATGATGAGAGGGAGATAGAGAGGGGCAGAGAGGGAGGTGAGAGAGACAAGAGAGAGAGAGGAGGGACAGAGAGAGTGAGGTAGGCCATAAAGGGATTAGAGAGAGAGGTGACGAGCGGGAGAAGGTAGAGGAGAAACAGATAAGGAGGGGTTGAAAGAGAGGATGGAGTTAGTGAGAGAGGAAGAGAGATGAGAGACATGAAGAGAGAGAGAAAAGTGAGAGAGGAGACGGGGGGATTCAGAGAGCTGAAAGAAAGAAAGATGGGGAGATAGAAAGAGAAGTAGAGGGCGAGAGAGAGAAGGAGTGACAGAAAGAAAGAGATAGGGGAGAGAAGGAGAAAAGAGAGAGAAGGAGAGGAGAGAAGGGGAGGGAGAGAAATCGGGAGAGAGGAGACAGATGAAAGAGAAAGAAAGTCTGAGAAAGAGAAAAAAAAGAGACGAGAGAGAGAAGGGGAGGAAGAAAGGAGACGAAAAGGAGAGGGAGGAGGGAAAGGAGGAAAACAGGAGAGATAGGACAGAAAATGAAAGAGAAAGAGTGAGAGTTAGTTTGCGGTTTGTGAATAATTTGGTTTAAGTTCGTCTGTTTAACACTGGAGGAATCAGCCAAAGCGTCTTTTGGCTGCACTAAATGTTCCAGAGTTTTGTTTTTAATCTCATGAGGAATGAAAATGGAGGACACAACATTTGACTCGCTCTGTATCAGATTCTGTCTGGTGAGATCTGTATTTTAAAACAGAGGGAGCTCGGTCTGGTCCCGACTCTGGTCCTGATGAGTCTCGAGCCAGAACAGTTTAGTGCTTCACTCATAGATTCAGTAGAAATCTGCCATGTTTTTCAATTCAATTCAATGTATTTTTGTAAAGCCCAAAATCACAGCAGCAACAAGAGAAATGATTTAACCAACAGAAAGATAGAGAATCAACAATGAAACAGAAACAGACAAGCAAAAAAGCAGAAAACAAGCAAATGGAGAACTGTCCCAGAGTGCCCCCTGTCCTTAGACCCTCCTTCTCGGCAAAGAAAAACTCACAAAAACCCAGTGGGAAAAAGAGAAACCTCGAGGAGAACCACAGTGAAGGAGAGATCCACTCCCATGGACGTACAGGCTGCAGATGTGTCCAGGACTAACAGTTCAAGTCTGTGGGGCCAGAGCCGCTCAACTAAGGGACAGAGAGGGGCCGACCCACGGCAGGACAGGAGCCACCCCAGCCAGGCACCGGGTCATCCAGCCAGGCGAGGGAAGGGAGGGTCCGGGTCCACAGAACAGGATCAGGGCACAGGAGGGGATCTAGGGTCCAGCCATCGCCGGGCGGTTAGGGGCCAGGCAGCTGAAGGGAGGGAGGGTCCAGGGAGGGAAGGTTTCAGTCCCCTGTGATTTTTTTTTTCTTTATTTTTTCCTCATAAGACGCCATATTTGTTTTCACACAGACAAACCCTGCGTGTCTCTGATTGGCTAATCCACTTGTCAATCACACGCATCTGACCTCGGGGAGATTCACCGGTGACCAGACTCTTTGTAAAGTATTGAGGGAGAGTGTGTTCTTCATCCCAGGCAGGAGAGCAGTAACTTCTCTTGTATAATAACCCACACTATGGGGCATTTGTGCAGCTGTGTTCATTCATTTTCTGTTTACTTCACCTTGTTTGGGAAGCTGCCATCGTCTTTGGGGTTGTATTATTTTGCGAGGCGCTGCAGATCTCAACAGCGAGTGTGTTCTGTCCAGACTCTGAAGCTGTCTTAAAGCCTCCAGAGAGCCAACCTACTTTATTTCAGATTTTAGCTGCAAAACTTTTCCCAAATTCTTCATCGAAACAGCGCAAAAAAGCACAGTCTGGAGCATTTAGAGGCAAAAGTGGGAGGGGCCAAATAAGGTAAACACAGTCAGAGCGAACTGGCTGCAGAAAATCATATCAACAATGGGCCTTAGACGTTTACACCCCAAACAAAAGGAGTAAAAGCATGTTCTCTTTACTGCTGCGTTTTTTTTTACAATCACCTCAATTCACCCAAACAAACAACAGACCTCAGCCCCGAGTGACGACCCAGAGTAACTGCTTCACCAACTGTTTAGACGCACCAAAAAGGACAGTATGTTGTTTCATTATTTCATATTTGATTTGGTGTGATTTTTTAAAATATAGACACTTGTATTAGAGTTGATATTATGACTAGAAGGAAAATCACAATAATGAATGGACTTGGACCAGCGCAAATATCGAAAATCAGACACTAATCGATACTAAACCGAGTATCGAAGCTAAATACTCATTTGAGCAAGTATCGATACTAAAAAAGTCACATTCACAGGACAGAAATGAACCTTTCCTTTGTCTTTAGAATGATGTTGAGCTGTAGCAGAACAAGTATAAGACACAGAGACTACCTTTTTTTCCAGAGTATAAGTCGCACCAGCCAAAAAATGCATAATAATGAAGAAAAAACATATATACGTTGCACTGGACTATAAGTCGCATTTTTGGGGGAAATTTATTTTACAAAATCCAAGACCAAGAACAGACATTTTAGCTTTAAAGGCAAGTTATAATAAAATAGAGAAGAACAGGCTGAATATCAGTACAGCACACGAACGTCACACATTTATATTTATTCAGCTCCATGAAGCACAGACAGAACTGAACACGTGTCTGGTTTGTTAACGCAAGATATTAACAGTTAATCACAGAACTAAAGCAGAAAAAACAAGCAACAAGTTTACTCTGGATCTCACTCCAAATCAATAAATCCACTGAATTCTTCGTCCTCGGTGTCGCTTCTGAACAACTTCAGACTCAGCAGAGTATGATTTTGTTTTAGGAGGCATTTTTGTTCAGTCTTTCTCAGATTTCTGTTAAATTAATGTTGAAATTTTAAATGTTCAATGGTACAGGAGTAGTAGATAGTGTCCTCGAGCAGGTGATACTGTGGCAATAAAGAAAAATCGCAAAACGTATTCTTAATTACGAAGCAATACAACAGTGTTGTCAAGGCAACCCATTAAAATTTGAGCATAAGGCGAGTGCAGTGGGGAGACAGGAGGGCTAACCACTCTGCCGCCCATCCGTTCAGCGTGATGACAGAACGACATGTGACTGAGGTCCCGTAACGAGCCTCTGTTTAAACCTCCGGAGCGGGACGTCCTCCTCAGTCGCGCTTTTATGTGGTGAATTCTTTAAAAGTGACAGTTCCTCTTATCTTTGCTGTCAGAAGATGTAGTTTCTCCCCCCATTCACAAATCTACATCTGTCTGATCTGGAACAACAGCGGGATTTCAAATGTTTGTCATGTATGGAGTGTTTATATGCAGAGCTCATGTCAGGGTTAATCAAGTTTACAATTACAGATGTCGGAATAGAGGAACCACAAGCAAACATAACAGATTTAAAGGTCCAAAACTGACTCTTGTGAGGTTTAAGTCGTGTGATAATGCTGTTATCTCCTCAAAAACTCACCTGGAGTTGTGTTTTGTTTAAGTCACACATTTTATTGTCTAGATCTCCACATAGGAAGTGATCATGGGAGCGCTTCCGGCTCCATCAACTCTGGCTGGAATTCACTTTCTATTGAAAAGGTGTCTCCTCTCTCTGTACCTGGTGCTGTCAGACTCGTCATTTTGGTCTTAAATGTTTGTATTAACCTCTACATGATCCTGGTGTTTTTATTTCACTATTGTGTCTGTAAATCAAGATATTTTATGAGCATTGATAACAGACAAATTAGGGGCCTACTTTCGCCGAGGTCGCTCCCGTTGGCGTTAGCAACAGATTTGATTAACAGCATTGATCAGTGGAAGAGGGCGTTACCTTCAATAGCCTGGCTCCGGATTGGCTCTTTGGTTGCTAGGATGCTCCAAATTTGCCGCTATAACTGCCTCAATGAGCTTCATTTGACTGGAACTGGACGCTGTGGTGACGTCACACTCACTTAGTCACTTCCTCACACGGCCTATGGTCCAGCGTCTCTCTTAGGCGTCCAGTGTGCGGAGTGTTGAGTGGAGTGGACAGGACTTGGCCTGAGTTTCCGAGGGTCGGAGGAGTTGTTCAGAGTAAAATCAGATTAGCCTGACCGCTGTTTCCTCCTCTCATCTGTCTGTGTCTCTGGTCTCTTACAGATCTGTCCATCTGACTCTCACTGCAAAAAAAAACAACACAAAGACATGAGTTAAAATGACTTCACTTCACCAGGACTGTCGGACTCTAGATCTGTATTAGTCGATTCATTGTTTTATTTATTATAAGGATTTATATGGGACAACAGCAGAAAAGAGAAGTGAGTGAGTGAGTTAGCTGAAGATTTTTTTTTGTTCATGTGTAAAAAGTCAGATTAAACTCATGATTTATCAGCTGTTTATATAAATATATTGTCTCTTTGTTTAGTTTTTTCTGCATAAATTGTAGTTTTTGCATGATCTCCCCCTGCAGGTGTAGTCTTGTGAGTGCAGTTTGGGGTAGACACATAGGCCGTGTCTCCATTCGACGGTTGCACACTTCGTCGGGCGCATTGCATTATTGAAGTTATGTAATACAAGCTACAACTGGGGAAAAAAAATCACCTACAGCGTTATATTTGCCTATTGATATTCACAGGGAAACATGAATTCCTCACTTCATTCAATCTAAGCAGAAATAAACGGCTGTGATGACGACACCTTGACTCTTCGATGAAATAATCAAGAACTAAAATTAAATCTGTAATTAAAAGCTCACAGACAGTGTTTGAAGTACGCTCCGTGGCACAGGCCTGTCCCATTTCGGTGTGATTGTGGCTACACGGAGGAGCACCCTTCGTCGGCCGGGTACTTTGAATTTGTCTAATTGGGACACGGTCGTAATAGAGATGTAGAATAGTTTTGAGAGCTTTTGCCACGCCCCCTTTTTAGTCAATCGATCAACTGAGCAGCATGTCTTTCTTTAGTTGAACACAGCCCTGCAATTTAGAAATACTTAAAATTAGTTTGATTTGATCTTTAACACTTGATGCCACAATGATGTTTAACTGTGATGAAACAAGAAAATTCACAGTAAATACATCGAGACTATTCAAAATTATAAATCTCTTCAAAATTCTTCAACCCAAAACTCTAAGCTTTGTACCAGATTTTTTTTTCCTTAGGTTTTGCCCCATTACAGAAATATTTCATTGCTAATTGTGTGTAAGTTGTGATAGGTGCTCATAAACTCATCATGGTGAGTAATTAGGATGTTCTGAATGCATAAGCTATGAGAGGTATAGTAAAAGTATAGTAAAGTATAGTATAATATTTGTTCACACGTCAATAAAAACATGTGAAACAAAAAAAAAAAAGTAGGTAGTTGTTTTTCAGACCAGATAAGATCAGATTTAGCTGAAAACAAAATCCACTGAAAGAGTCAGAAATCCGTTCAAACCATAATAATTTCTGTTCAAAAGCTGAAATTTGGGGTGACATTTATAGAAGTGATTCGAGTGATTCATTTGAAACCTAAAACCGCAGCGTTGCGAGATTGTCCCCTGACCTTTGGTGACGCTCACAGCCGGCCCTTGTTCTCCGGTGGCCTTTTCAGAATGAGATCTTTGTCTTCACACACCAGAGGAATGTCTGCTTCCTCTGCTCCTCACGCTGCAAACAAGAACAGACACCAGGGTTAATCATTACTCAAGTTTATTAAAGTTCATTTGTGGGGAACACAGCCTGCACTGCACAGCGAGAGGATCCCGGCTTTGGACTCCCACCCTGAACCCACAGATATTTAAGGAAACGCATAGATGGATCAGACAGGCCAAGTTACAGGTGAGATCTGTGGAGAGTGTGACGCCGCCCACAGCATTCGGCTCCAGTCAAATGAAGGTCATCGAGGCTAGAGCAGTTATAGCGGCTAATTTGGAGTTTTGACCGTGAGTATCATAGCAACTAAAGAACCAATCTGGGCACTTATCATCAGCCTGTTGCTAACGCTAGCGGGAAAGCAGAAACCTGATTTGTTATTAACCCTTTAAGGACTGAGCACTTTATAGACCATTATAGCTCTTTTTTAGCCATAAAAATCCGCGTGTATTTTTGCCTTTTTTCCACACAACTACCTCTATTTTACATATCCATCCTTATTTTTCCTTTGATGCATCAAATAACTAACTGGGAGAATCCCGGTGGCTTCTACGCTCTGATTGGTCGTCTTCGAGGGACGATGTGAGCACATAACCGTAATGACAGTAACAGTAACATATTTAAAGAGCCTCATGCCTCTGCTTTGAGACGCCGTTTGAATTCACATGAAGGACAATTGGTTGCGGAGTTACGGTGATGGAAAGTCCGCAAACGCGAGTCTATAGGCAGCAATAGCGTCCGACGCTATAGGGTTAATGTTCATATCTTCATTTACGAGGAAAAAAATGCGCAATAAAAACCCCAGGATCATGTAAAGCACGTTAATACAAACATTTAAGACCAAAATGACGAGTCTGACAGCAGCAGTTACAGAGAGAGGGGACAGTTTTTCAATGTAAAGTGAACTGGAGCCAGAGTTGAGGGATCACTTCCTGTTTGGAACGCAGCGGCTAACAGGTTAGCTATGTCCATTTATATAAACAGTCTATGGTGGAGACGTGACATCGCTCACACTAATAAGGCATATTTTTACAATGTGTAATTGAGCAAAAAGTTTCATGGCAAACTGCAAAAATAATAATGTGCAATAACATCTCCATGGAGACAAGTAGGTTATCAAGCCCCCACCAGAAAAGTTACTGAGTGTACCTTTAATCAAAAAGTTTGATAAATATTCTGGATTCAAGGCATTTCAGCTCATCTAGCAGCCCAAACCACGTGTACGAGAAACAAGAACCTCAACCGCAAAAGTCACTGTAGATGTGTGCTTTTTTAGGCATTTTACATTTCCAAACTCGATTTTGATACTAAGGAATATACGCGATACTCAATACCAATCTGATACCATGATGATAATAAAAACACTCGTTCTTTAGACAATAGAATGTGATTTTCAGCATTAAATCATAGTACAGGACTTTGTTTTCTATTCACATGTGGCCTACAAGTTTTAGTATCAATTAGTATTTGTGTGTGTGTGTGTGTGTGTGTGTGTGTGTGTGTGTGTGTGTGTGTGTGTGTGTGTGTGTGTGTGTGTGTGTGTGTGTGTGCGCGCGCATTGTGTGTGTGTAGTAACTATTAGGCGGATTAGCGGCTGGACCCAGGCAGAGCTTTTGGGTTAATCTCTTCAGAAACAGCTAATCTAACTTCAATGGTTTACACACATGTGGCAGAGGAGAGGAGCACCCAAGGGAGTACCCATATGAAGGCAGTGACATGTGGCTGTAAAGAGCACCCGCATCGAGGTGACAGGGGTAGTGGAAAGTGAAAGTGAAATGATTGTAAGAAAGTAAATGGTGAATTGTGGCTGTATACACTGCCAGTCACAGGTTTGGACACACCTCTCATTCAGTGCTTTATTTTTCTTTATATTTACTGCTTTATTTACACATACATTTTACACACACACAGAAGAATATATGGAATTATGCAGCAAAAAAAAAGTAAATACATATATTTTGGATTTAAATCCTCAAAGTAGCCACCCCTTGCTTTTTCAAAAATATTTATTTAACTTTTTTCTTTGCTGCATAATTCCATATAACTTGCTTCATATAACTTTTATAATCCAGTTTCATGACAATACTGATCTGTGTCCTGGACTAAACTAGATCTAAACCAGGACCAAACCAGGACTAAACCAGGACTAAACTAGGTCTAAACCAGGACTAAACCAGGACTAAACCAGGTCTAAACCAGGACTAAACGAAGACTAAACCAGGTCTAAACCAGGACTAAACCAGGACTAAACTAGGTCTAAACTAGGTCTAAACCAGGTCTAAACCAAGACTAAACCAGGTCTAAACCAGGACTAAACCAGGTCTAAACCAGGACTAAACCAAGACTAAACCAGGACTAAACCAGGACTAAGCCAAGACTAAACCAAAGCTAAATGAGAATAATCCAGGACTGCACATAATCTGATCTAATCTAATAAATTTTGTGGACTAAATCAGAATTAAACCAAGTCTATTTACTAGGACTGGGTTTTAAATCAGATCTAACCCAGTCTGAGGACAGAGGGACAGAGAGGGGACATGGGGACATGTTGGGGACCTCCAGACACACACTGACTTTGAACTGTTTTTATATGAAGCGCATTAATTCAGACAGAGACAACTTTATCAGGAAATGTCTCATAAACAGTTTTTAACAGCTACTCAAATGTCACTACACCAGAAGAGAGCATGTACAGAGGGATACAGAGGAATACAGAGGAATATACAGGAATACAGAGGAATACTGAGGGATACAGAGGAATACAGAGGAATACAGAGGAATATAGAGGAATATAGAGGAATACTGAGGGATACAGAGGAATATAGAAGAATACAGAATACAGAGGGATACAGAGGAATACAGAGGAATACAGAGGAATACAGAGGAATACAGAGGAATACTGAGGGATACAGAGGAATACAATACAGCGGAAACAGAGAAATACAGAGAAAGAGAGATACAGAGTGATACAGAGGAAATACAGAGGAAGACAGTAGTGCTGTTCACACCTTTGTCTGGCTTTATTTAAAACCTTTGAGGTTAATATTAACCGTTTAACTTTATCTTGTAGCTGCAAATGTAGAATCATGCAAGTCAATGTTGCCCCCAGCATTCAGATGTAAATATTAGTTTAGTGTAATGATTGGTTTTTGGCCTGTGCTTAGAGGAGATGTGCTCATTACGATGCTTCACTCGGATTAGTCACAGATGAGAACACATTATAGATTTACTCTGGAGCTGGACTCTGCTGATAAACCCACTTCCACTGGCCATTAGACTGGTCACTGTGAACGCGGGTTAGAGGACACACATAATGATTCGATATTGCATTGGATTTTCATTTACACCGTTTTCTGAATCGGTCAGAACGATATTGACACATCCTGTTCTTGTCCTGGTTTAGTTCTGGTTTCGTTTGTCACTTTAATGACATAAATTAATCTTTTTTGGAGGCAGATTATAGGTAAATTGCAGTATTCTGTATCAGTGAACCCGTTTCCCTGCACCGCCCTGACTCACACTGTGTCGTATGTTACACTGGATCTCTATATCCACTTCTATTATGGTAACAAAAGTAGTGAAAATCAGATGCTAATCAATACTCAAACTAGTATCGAAATTACACACTTATTTGAGCAGAAATGAATCTTTCTGGAACAGAATAAACCACATCTGACAAAAGCAGGACTAAACAAGATCTAACCCAGGACTAAACCTGGAGTAAAACAGGTCTAAAACAGGTCTAAACTACGTCTAAACCAGGTAACCAACCAGGACTAAACCAGGTCTAAACTAGGTCTAGGACTAAACCAGGTCTAAACCAGGACTAAACCAGGTCTAAAACCAGGTCTAAACCAGGACTAACCCAGGTCTAAACCCAGTCTAAACCAGGTCTAAACCAGGACTAAACCAGGACTAAACCAGGACTAAACCAGGACTAAACCAGGTCTGAACCAGGTCTGAACCAGGTCTGAAATCAGGACTAAACCAGGAGTAAACCAGGTCTAAACCAGGTCTAAAACCAGGTACTAAACCAGGTCTAAAGCAGGTCTAAACAGCAGGTCTAATTCTTCCTGGGGCTGTGCTGATCACAGTCTGAGCTCCATCTGTCTCTCTTTCACTAATGAGTTCTGTGTCACTGCTTAAACACTCGTCGTCTGATTCTGGAGTTTAAATTCATTTCACAAACCTCTCAAAAAGAACGAGGGAAAATGACTGACAAGAAAGTGCTTTAAAAAGAAAGAGACAGAGGAATGAGAGGGAGGGAGGAGAGAGAGGAGAGGGAAGAGAGAAAAGGACGGATGGAGGGAGGGAGAGAGGCGAGGAGAGAGAATAGAAGGGAGAGAGTAGTAGATGAAGGAAGTAGGAGAGAAAAAAGAGGGAGGGAGGTGAGAGGAAAGGAGAGAAAAAAATAAGCGAAGCGAAGTAAAGGGGGAAAAGAAAGAGGGGAGGGGAGTGAGGGAAGAGAAAAGGTGGGGTAGAGGGAAAGACGAGAGGATGAGACAGAGGGGAAAGAAAGTGGTGGTTTCATATTTAAAGAACCAAGAAGAAAAAACAAGACACTGTGAGGAACAAGGAAGTGTTTCAAGAAAGAGTGAAAAAGAGAGGGGACTGTGAAAAAGAGATGGAGCGGGGAGGGGCAGCAGGGATGGAGAGAGAGTGAGAAACAGGAGAGAGAAAAAGAGAGTGAGAGAGAATGTGACAAAGAGAAGAGGAGGGAGGAAAAGAGAAGGTGAGAGTGTGAGAAAGAGAGGGGTGGGGAGAGAAAATGAGGGTGCGAGAGAGAAAGGGAGACAGAAAAGGAGGGAGAGGGGAAGAGAGAGGAGGAAGGAAGGAGAGAGAAAGGAGGGAGGGAGAGGAAATGGCAGGCAGGTGGGAATGACACAAAACCCAAAAGTGTCAGGAAGAGAACTGCAACAAACGTATCTCAAAAAGATCAGATGTAAAATATGTTTGAGACTCTGAATGTGGCTCTGAGCCGCTCTGCTGACGAGACTTGTGCGTTTGGGAGAATCGCTCTGATTAACTCACTTGTTTAACACATGGAATTTCAATAAGATTCATTTCTCATTTCAGTCTTAATAAGCCGCTTTAGAGCAAACTGCAGAAGAGAGCAGAGGTTATTCAAAAACATGATCAGCTTTATAATGGGGCTTCATGGAATAAATAAAGACTAAATCAGATCTAAACCAGGATTTAACAGGTTCTAAATCAGCTCTAAAACCAGAACTAAGTCTAAATTTCAGCTAATTCAAGCCTAAAACAGGACTAAACCAGAACTACAACAGGATTTAAACCAGGTCCTAAAACAGGACTAACCAGGACTAAACCCAGATTCTACCAGGACTACATGAAGTATAAACCAGATTAAACCAAGTCTAACCCAGGACTAAAACCCAGAACTAAACCAGATCTAAACTAACCACTAAACTAGGTCTAAACCAGGACTAAACCAGGTCTAAAACTCGGTCTAAAACCAGACCTAAACCAGTCTAAACCAGGGTAAACCCAGGTCTAAACTCAGTCCAAACTGGGCCTAAACCAGAACTAAACCAGGACTAAACCAGAACTATCAGTTGAAACCAGGACTAACCAGAACTAGATGTGCTTAACCTAGAACTAACCCATTCTAAACCAGGACTTCCCGAGTGTTGGGAGCGCAGATGCAGTGATGGAAACCCAGATTGAATGAGGTCTAACTCAAAACTGAACCCGGTCTAGACCAGGTATGAAGCAGGTCTGAAGCAGGTCTGAAGCAGGTCTGCAGCAGGTCTAGAGCAGGTCCTGAAGCAGAGGTCTAGAGGTCAGGTCTAGAGCAGGTCTGGAGCAGGTCTGGAGCAGGTCTGAAGCGGGAGGTGTTAGGTGCAGGGCGTGGCAGTGAGACAGATGAGCTGGAGCGGGGGATGGGGGAAGGGGGTAAGGGAGCTTGGCGCGAGTGGGGATGGGGCAGAGAGGCAGGGGCGGGTTCCATGGGGATGGGAGACGAGAGGGATTGCCTCCAGTGACGAGACGCAAAAATATCCCTGTGTCCAGATGCCTCACGTTTACCTACATCACTGTGTGTCAGATGCCCTCCCGTCCTCTTATACCCCTGTGTGTCCAGATGCCCTCACCGTCCTCTTATATCCCTGTGTGTCTCAGCATGCCCTCCCTCCTCTATATCTCCCCTGTGGAGATCCCTCCCGCCGCTCCTTATAACCCTGTGTGTCAGATGCCCTCCGGTCCTCATATAACCCTGTGTGTCAGATGCCCTCCCGTCCTCTATACCCCTCGCCTGTGTGGTCCGATGCCCTCCCGTCCCTCTTATAACCCCTGTGTGTCAGATGCCCTCCCGTCCTCTATATAACTGTGTGGTCAGATGCCCTCCTGTCTTTCTATCCTGTGCATGTCATTTCCTCCGTTAGGACTTTCGTTTTGTATATTATTATATAATCTAAAAATGGACAGCAGGAGGGAAAATGCTCTGTCAGACGGAAGTGTTCAGTCTGT
>JAIEZT010000009.1:13576041-13748430 GCA_019594935.1 Periophthalmus modestus
CTCAAGCTGTCAAATGACTGTGTGTGTGTGTGTGTGTGTGTGTTGTGTGTGTGTGTGTGTGTGTGTGTGTGTGGTGTATGACTGTCATCTGCTGGGCTCAAATTGGCATTACAGTCTTGGATTTGGGCTGTATATACTTTCATTTTATACCAAAATCAATATGTAGTTGTCCTCCTGAATACAGAGGAAGAGAGAGGATTGTTAATTTTCGCTTATCAATTATTGATTGACCAACCACAATAATTGACACATATATTATATGTATATAAATCCCTAATCACCAGTGCAGATATTCTTCCATCTTAATTTCATATAAATATTTTTGAAACATGATGATGATTATTTATTCATTGTGCATTGTAGTGCTGTCTGGTAAATGAATAACTGAAATTATAATCTTTGTCTCTTTTAGATGACTTCAAGATAGATAAGATATGCCTTATTAGTCCCCACAGTGGGGAAAATTCCAGAAACCAGCGTCTATTGACACAAACATGTGAATGCAAAATTGAAGTCAGCAAATGAGTTAAAGTCATGAAAACATACCAAATGTAGAGTTAAGAGAGTCAAATATAAAAGTAGTCATAGGAGAAATTCTAATCAATCCTAAAAACTAGTGCAGAAACTGGATTTGGAGTTTGATACTGAAAAAAAAAAACGTCACATAATTAAATACATGTGACCTTCCAGAATAATGTACATTTGATTGCTGTATAGAATGATTTTCATTATTGTTGTGGTATTGAAATCAGCATTGAGCTGTGAGTCTTTTTCACACATGTTTAACACACAAACCCTGTAGATGTTTAGCGTGAGTTCTCTCAAACTGAAAACACTCTGTTCCATCTTGTTATGTCTTGTTATGTCATGTGGTAATACAGGAAGTGCTTCCCTGTGTTTTTAAACTCCATACACTGTTGGAATTGCCTATCTCTACAAAAAAGGTAAAAGGTAGGTCATTAACTTGAAAACTACTGCTTCATGGCATCACAAGGTGGAAGAGAGCCTTTTGAGCTTTGGACTAATAATAAAGGATTACTAAAACTTGTGTAAATAAAACAAAACACAACTCCGGGTGTGATTTCGATAAGGTAACAACATTCTAACATGACTTAAAGCTTACAAAACAAATTAACCTTTTCCTGCCCAGTGTTCCAGTTATCCGGTCACAGAGTTTAAAGGGTCCAAATGTCCGTACATGAATGCATCCTCATTGTGAACCATGACACTGGAGAGTACAGACTTGTTCGCTTGTTTGCCAATTTGATATGGACCTATAACTGCAAAAGCTGATTCGGTCTGGATCTATAGCTGCAAAAGTTGCTTCACATAATAATGCAATGACGTATTTCTTCACATCTTTGTGCTCTTTCGGTCATCAACATTTCGTGACCATAATAATCCTATTATGCTGCTTCACATAGGTAGTAAAGTTTAGTCGCCAGTATCAGAACTCTCACTCTGCATGAAGCTGGGTAGCGAAAGACAAGGACAGTGGAGCTTGATCAGTCACCATGGTAAGTCAGTCTTTGAAGCTAACCTGATACAGAGAAGGTTTTATTCCTCTAACCTTGTGTCTGTTCCTGGAGAGCTCTGATTGGACAAAGTTACTTTGGATGAAATTTTTATAAATCACATCTCAACTGTGAACTCTGGCGGACTTGAGGACTTGCCTTGAACATCGGCCCATCTTCATTCACGTAAGTAAACGTAGCCCCACCATTACCTGCTTTCATGATACCACATGCAACAAACTCTTGTAAGCTACTTCACCAAAGTTACTTTGGATGAAATTTTTATGAATCACAATGATTCGTCTCAACTGTGAACTTATTACCAGGTTGGAAAAAAAACCAATCGCACTCCTCGTCGGGGAATCGAACCCCGGTCTTCCGCGTGACAGGCGGAGATACTTGCCACTATACTAACGAGGATTTGTACTACTAAAAGCACTGGAAATGATTCTAGATCTTGGAAGCCCTACCATAACCTCACTCTGATGAAAAACTACATGCGACAAACTCTGCCGAGTATTGAGCATGGAGGAAATATATCTGCCTGTGTTTCTGCCAGGTTTCGAACCTGGGACCTTTCGCGTGTGAGGCGAACGTGATAACCACTACACTACAGAAACTATAAACGGGGGACTTCAGGTAAGTAACCCTAGCCCAACCCTAACCCTAGTTTTCAAACCACCCGCTAGCATGTAATTATTTCAGAATCAGAAGAGTTTTATTGCCATGGTCAGTGAGCACGGGTTGTTGTTGGTGTCCAGGTTGTTGCTGCTGCTGCTGCTGCTGCACCAGGACACCAGCCGGTCCACCTCCCTCCTGTAAGAAGACTCATCGCCGTCCGAGATGAGCCCGATGAGGGTGGTGTCATCCGCAAACTTAACCAGTTTGACGGAGTCGTGGCTGGAGGTGCAGCAGTTGGTGTACAGGGAGGAGAGCAGGGGGGAAAGTACACAGCCCTGTAGAGATCCCGTGCTGATAGTCCGAGTGTCCGAGACATTCTTCCCCAGCCGCACGCGCTGCCTCCGGTCCGTCAGGAAGTCAGTGATCTACCTGCAGGTGGAGTCAGGCACGTTGAGCTGAGCGAGCTTGTCCTGGAGCAGAGCAGGGAGGATGGTGTTGAATGCAGAGCTGAAGTCCACAAACAGGATCCTGGCATAGGTTCCCGGGGAGTCCAGATGCTGGAGGATGAAGTGAAGGGCAAGGTTAATGGCGTCGTCCGCAGACCGATTGGCTCTGTAAGCGAACTGCAGAGGGTCCAGGAGGGGGGAGGTGAAGGACTTGGGGTGGTGCAGAACCAGGCGCTCAAATGACTTCATGACTACAGACATAAATATACAAATTTAAAAGGGTTAACGCTAGCAAGATAACGTAAACAGGCTCCGTTATCCCATCTGAAATTAGCGTTTATAAAAATATCACAAACTTACACAAATTGCCATAAATATAGCTGCCAACATTGATATTAAACATAAAACTTACTCATATTGCCACTCAAAGGGCTAGAAATGAGTGGATGGCTTCAGATTGAACAGCAAAACACACATCATGGACTGATTGTCATTCTGCAAGCTAGTTGTTTACTTCTGGCGGCCTACTGGCTGAATCTAATATTACATTTGCGACAAGCGCCCTCTAGCAGTCTGGATGAACAAAATATGAAACAGTTTCAGTACAGTGGTGGTTTTGTGTTTCTTGCGAAGAACAATGCAGAACAACCTTGTTGATGGCTTATATGTAAATTGACTACACATTGAGGACACATTGCCAGACGAGCCATTAGCACGGTCGTTGAGATCCTGAAAAGAAGGTGGGGCTGTGTTGACTTGCTTTGTATGACATTCCCTCACCTGAGCCAGCATAACTCACCAAAGGAAGCCATGAAGATATCTGAATAGGATCCAGAGGACAGCATACACTTTGATAGGAAGATCAGCCAATGGTTAGAAAACAAAGTTAGAAGGACTAAACCCTAAATTCTTGTCAGTTGCAACACAGAGGACACAGACAGGATAGATTTGCCTGTAAGTCTGAGATTGTCTGGACTATTCCTGGCACTGTTTTCATGATAGACAATCATTTTGCCAGGTGGACTTTATTCATGAGAGAAAAGCAGGCAAACTCACCTTGACCACTGAACGACTTTACTTTAAATTGTTTGTCTGTTGACATTGTTGTAGCTCCAGCACTTACTGTAGAAAGCTACGTGTATCTGGCTGTAAACCTTACTATTTTTTGGATTAATGTGCCAAAAGGTTTTGAACAATCCTTGCCATGCAGAGGATGTTGACAGCCCTGTGTTTCTGCCCGGTTTCGAACCGGGGCCCTTTCGCGTGTTAGGCGAACGTGATAACCACTACACTACAGAAACCATACGTGAGGCATTCTTGTAAGTAATCGTAGCCCTACCATAGCCCAGCTTTCGCGATACAATCATTTTCAGCTCATGGTGGTGGTTTTCTGTTTCTTGTGAAGAGGAACAATGAATTAGCATTGATCTCATTGCTGCTGCCAGGTGGACTCTATTCATGACAGAAAGGTAGGTAAACTTGCCTAAAACCTTGACGAGTATGAGGCAAACTTGATGACCACTACGCAACAACTCCGGCGGACTTGAGGACTTGCCTTGAAACATCGGCCCATCTTCATTCACGTAAGTAAACGTAGCCCCACCATTACCCTGCTTTCATGATACCACATGCAACAAACTCTTGTAAGCTACTTCACCAAAGTTACTTTGGATGAAATTTTATGAATCACAATGATTCGTCTCAACTGTGAACTAATTACCAGGTTGGAAAAAAAACAATCGCACTCCTCGTCGGGGAATCGAACCCCGGTCTTCCGCGTGACAGGCGGAGATACTTGCCACTATACTAACGAGGATTTGTACTGCTAAAAGCACTGGAAATGATTCTAGATCTTGGAAGCCCTACCATAACCTCACTCTGATGAAAAACTACATGCGACAAACTCTGCCGAGTATTGAGCATGGAGGAAATATATCTGCCTGTGTTTCTGCCAGGTTTCGAACCTGGGACCTTTCGCGTGTGAGGCGAACGTGATAACCACTACACTACAGAAACTATAAACGGGGGACTCAGGTAAGTAACCCTAGCCCAAGCCCACCCTAACCCTAGTTTTCAAACCACCCGCTAGCATGTAATTATTTCAGAATCAGAAGAGTTTTATTGCCATGGTCAGTGAGCACGGGTTGTTGTTGGTGTCCAGGTTGTTGCTGCTGCTGCACCAGGACACCAGCCGGTCCACCTCCCTCCTGTAAGAAGACTCATCGCCGTCCGAGATGAGCCGATGAGGGTGGTGTCATCCGCAAACTTAACAGTTTGACGGAGTCGTGGCTGGAGGTGCAGCAGTTGGTGTACAGGGAGGAGAGCAGGGGGGAAAGTACACAGCCCTGTAGAGATCCCGTGCTGATAGTCCGAGTGTCCGAGACATTCTTCCCCAGCCGCACGCGCTGCCTCCGGTCCGTCAGGAAGTCAGTGATCTACCTGCAGGTGGAGTCAGGCACGTTGAGCTGAGCGAGCTTGTCCTGGAGCAGAGCAGGGAGGATGGTGTTGAATGCAGAGCTGAAGTCCACAAACAGGATCCTGGCATAGGTTCCCGGGGAGTCCAGATGCTGGAGGATGAAGTGAAGGCAAGGTTAATGGCGTCGTCCGCAGACCGATTGGCTCTGTAAGCGAACTGCAGAGGGTCCCAGGAGGGGGGAGGTGAAGGACTTGGGGTGGTGCAGAACCAGGCGCTCAAATGACTTCATGACTACAGACATAAATATACAAATTTAAAGGGTTAACGCTAGCAAGATAACGTAAACAGGCTCCGTTATCCCATCTGAAATTAGCGTTTATAAAATATCACAAACTTACACAAATTGCCATAAATATAGCTGCCAACATTGATATTAAACATAAAACTTACTCATATTGCCACTCAAAGGGCTAGAAATGAGTGGATGGCTTCAGATTGAACAGCAAAACACATCATGGACTGATTGTCATTCTGCAAGCTAGTTGTTTACTTCTGGCGGCCTACTGGCTGAATCTAATATTACATTTGCGACAAGCGCCCTCTAGCAGTCTGGATGAACAAAATATGAAACAGTTTCAGTACAGTGGTGGTTTTGTGTTTCTTGCGAAGAACAATGCAGAACAACCTTGTTGATGGCTTATATGTAAATTGACTACACATTGAGGACACATTGCCAGACGAGCCATTAGCACGGTCGTTGAGATCCTGAAAAGAAGGTGGGGCTGTGTTTTGACTTGCTTTGTATGACATTCCCTCACCTGAGCCAGCATAACTCACCAAAGGAAGCCATGAAGATATCTGAATAGGATCCAGAGGACAGCATACACTTTGATAGGAAGATCAGCCAATGGTTAGAAACAAAGTTAGAAGGACTAAACCCTAAATTCTTGTCAGTTGCAACACAGAGGACACAGACAGGATAGATTTGCCTGTAAGTCTGAGATTGTCTGGACTATTCCTGGCACTGTTTCATGATAGACAATCATTTTGCCAGGTGGACTTTATTCATGAGAGAAAAGCAGGCAAACTCACCTTGACCACTGAACGACTTTACTTTAAATTTGTTTGTCTGTTGACATTGTTGTAGCTCCAGCACTTACTGTAGAAAGCTACGTGTATCTGGCTGTAAACCTTACTATTTTTTGGATTAATGTGCCAAAAGGTTTTGAACAATCCTTGCCATGCAGAGGATGTTGACAGCCCCGTGTTTCTGCCCGGTTTCGAACCGGGGCCCTTTCGCGTGTTAGGCGAACGTGATAACCACTACACTACAGAAACCCATACGTGAGGCATTCTTGTAAGTAATCGTAGCCCTACCATAGCCCAGCTTTCGCGATACAATCATTTTCAGCTCATGGTGGTGGTTTTCTTTTTCTTGTGAAGAGGAACAATGAATTAGCATTGATCTCATTGCTGCTGCCAGGTGGACTCTATTCATGACAGAAAGGTAGGTAAACTTGCCTAAAACCTTTGACGAGTATGAGGCAAACTTGATGACCACTACGCAACAACTCCGGCGGACTTGAGGACTTGCCTTGAACATCGGCCCATCTTCATTCACGTAAGTAAACGTAGCCCCACCATTACCCTGCTTTCATGATACCACATGCAACAAACTCTTGTAAGCTACTTCACCAAAGTTACTTTGGATGAAATTTTTATGAATCACAATGATTCGTCTCAACTGTGAACTAATTACCAGGTTGGAAAAACCAATCGCACTCCTCGTCGGGGAATCGAACCCCGGTCTTCCGCGTGACAGGCGGAGATACTTGCCACTATACTAACGAGGATTTGTACTACTAAAAGCACTGGAAATGATTCTAGATCTTGGAAGCCCTACCATAACCTCACTCTGATGAAAAACTACATGCGACAAACTCTGCCGAGTATTGAGCATGGAGGAAATATATCTGCCTGTGTTTCTGCCCAGGTTTCGAACCTGGGACCTTCGCGTGTGAGGCGAACGTGATAACCACTACACTACAGAAACTATAAACGGGGGACTTCAGGTAAGTAACCCTAGCCTAGCCCAACCCTAACCCTAGTTTTTTCAAACCACCCGCTAGCATGTAATTATTTCAGAATCAGAAGAGTTTTATTGCCATGGTCAGTGAGCACGGGTTGTTGTTGGTGTCCAGGTTGTTGCTGCTGCTGCTGCACCAGGACACCAGCCGGTCCCACCTCCCTCCTGTAAGAAGACTCATCGCCGTCCGAGATGAGAGCCCGATGAGGGTGGTGTCATCCGCAAACTTAACCAGTTTGACGGAGTCGTGGCTGGAGGTGCAGCAGTTGGTGTACAGGGAGGAGGAGAGCAGGGGGGAAAGTACACAGCCCTGTAGAGATCCCGTGCTGATAGTCCGAGTGTCCGAGACATTCTTCCCCAGCGCACGCGCTGCCTCCGGTCCGTCAGGAAGTCAGTGATCTACCTGCAGGTGGAGTCAGGCACGTTGAGCTGAGCGAGCTTGTCCTGGAGCAGAGCAGGGAGGATGGTGTTGAATGCAGAGCTGAAGTCCACAAAACAGGATCCTGGCATAGGTTCCCGGGGAGTCCAGATGCTGGAGGATGAAGTGAAGGGCAAGGTTAATGGCGTCGTCCGCAGACCGATTGGCTCTGTAAGCGAACTGCAGAGGGTCCAGGAGGGGGGAGGTGAAGGACTTGGGGTGGTGCAGAACCAGGCGCTCAAATGACTTCATGACTACAGACATAAAATATACAAATTAAAGGGTTAACGCTAGCAAGATAACGTAAACAGGCTCCGTTATCCCATCTGAAATTAGCGTTTATAAAATATCACAAACTTACACAAATTGCCATAAATATAGCTGCCAACATTGATATTAAACATAAAACTTACTCATATTGCCACTCAAAGGGCTAGAAATGAGTGGATGGCTTCAGATTGAACAGCAAAACACATCATGGACTGATTGTCATTCTGCAAGCTAGTTGTTTACTTCTGGCGGCCTACTGGCTGAATCTAATATTACATTTGCGACAAGCGCCCTCTAGCAGTCTGGATGAACAAAATATGAAAACAGTTTCAGTACAGTGGTGGTTTTGTGTTTCTTGCGAAGAACAATGCAGAACAACCTTGTTGATGGCTTATATGTAAATTGACTACACATTGAGGACACATTGCCAGACGAGCCATTAGCACGGTCGTTGAGATCCTGAAAAGAAGGTGGGGCTGTGTTGACTTGCTTTGTATGACATTCCCTCACCTGAGCCAGCATAACTCACCAAAGGAAGCCATGAAGATATCTGAATAGGATCCAGAGGACAGCATACACTTTGATAGGAAGATCAGCCAATGGTTAGAAACAAAGTTAGAAGGACTAAAACCCTAAATTCTTGTCAGTTGCAACACAGAGGACACAGACAGGATAGATTTGCCTGTAAGTCTGAGATTGTCTGGACTATTCCTGGCACTGTTTTCATGATAGACAATCATTTGCCAGGGTGGACTTTATTCATGAGAGAAAAGCAGGCAAACTCACCTTGACCACTGAACGACTTTACTTTAAATTTGTTTGTCTGTTGACATTGTTGTAGCTCCAGCACTTACTGTAGAAAGCTACGTGTATCTGGCTGTAAACCTTACTATTTTTTGGATTAATGTGCCAAAAGGTTTTGAACAATCCTTGCCATGCAGAGGATGTTGACAGCCCTGTGTTTCTGCCCGGTTTCGAACCGGGGCCCTTTCGCGTGTTAGGCGAACGTGATAACCACTACACTACAGAAACCATACGTGAGGCATTCTTGTAAGTAATCGTAGCCCTACCATAGCCCAGCTTTCGCGATACAATCATTTTCAGCTCATGGTGGTGTTTTCTGTTTCTTGTGAAGAGGAACAATGAATTAGCATTGATCTCATTGCTGCTGCCAGGTGGACTCTATTCATGACAGAAAGGTAGGTAAACTTGCCTAAAACCTTTGACGAGTATGAGGCAAACTTGATGACCACTACGCAACAACTCCGGCGGACTTGAGGACTTGCCTTGAACATCGGCCCATCTTCATTCACGTAAGTAAACGTAGCCCCACCATTACCCTGCTTTCATGATACCACATGCAACAAACTCTTGTAAGCTACTTCACCAAAGTTACTTTGGATGAAATTTTTATGAATCACAATGATTCGTCTCAACTGTGAACTAATTACCAGGTTGGAAAAACCAATCGCACTCCTCGTCGGGGAATCGAACCCCGGTCTTCCGCGTGACAGGCGGAGATACTTGCCACTATACTAACGAGGATTTGTACTACTAAAAGCACTGGAAATGATTCTAGATCTCGGAAGCCCTACCATAACCTCACTCTGATGAAAAACTACATGCGACAAAACTCTGCCGAGTATTGAGCATGGAGGAAATATATCTGCCTGTGTTTCTGCCAGGTTTCGAACCTGGGACCTTTCGCGTGTGAGGCGAACGTGATAACCACTACACTACAGAAACTATAAACGGGGGACTTCAGGTAAGTAACCCTAGCCTAGCCCAACCCTAACCCTAGTTTTCAAACCACCCGCTAGCATGTAATTATTTCAGAATCAGAAGAGTTTTATTGCCATGGTCAGTGAGCACAGGTTGTTGTTGGTGTCCAGGTTGTGCTGCTGCTGCTGCACCAGGACACCAGCCGGTCCACCTCCCTCCTGTAAGAAGACTCATCGCCGTCCGAGATGAGCCCGATGAGGGTGGTGTCATCCGCAAACTTAACCAGTTTGACGGAGTCGTGGCTGGAGGTGCAGCAGTTGGTGTACAGGGAGGAGAGCAGCAGGGGGGAAAGTACACAGCCCTGTAGAGATCCCGTGCTGATAGTCCGAGTGTCCGAGACATTCTTCCCCAGCCGCACGCGCTGCCTCCGGTCCGTCAGGAAGTCAGTGATCTACCTGCAGGTGGAGTCAGGCACGTTGAGCTGAGCGAGCTTGTCCTGGAGCAGAGCAGGGAGGATGGTGTTGAATGCAGAGCTGAAGTCCACAAACAGGATCCTGGCATAGGTTCCCGGGGAGTCCAGATGCTGGAGGATGATGAAGTGAAGGGCAAGGTTAATGGCGTCGTCCGCAGACCGATTGGCTCTGTAAGCGAACTGCAGAGGGTCCAGGAGGGGGGAGGTGAAGGACTTGGGGTGGTGCAGAACCAGGCGCTCAAATGACTTCATGACTACAGACATAAATATACAAATTTAAAGGGTTAACGCTAGCAAGATAACGTAAACAGGCTCCGTTATCCCATCTGAAATTAGCGTTTATAAAATATCACAAACTTACACAAATTGCCATAAATATAGCTGCCAACATTGATATTAAACATAAAACTTACTCATATTGCCACTCAAAGGGCTAGAAATGAGTGGATGGCTTCAGATTGAACAGCAAAACACATCATGGACTGATTGTCATTCTGCAAGCTAGTTGTTTACTTCTGGCGGCCTACTGGCTGAATCTAATATTACATTTGCGACAAGCGCCCTCTAGCAGTCTGGATGAACAAAATATGAAACAGTTTCAGTACAGTGGTGGTTTGTGTTTCTTGCGAAGAACAATGCAGAACAACCTTGTTGATGGCTTATATGTAAATTGACTACACATTGAGGACACATTGCCAGACGAGCCATTAGCACGGTCGTTGAGATCCTGAAAAGAAGGTGGGGCTGTGTTGACTTGCTTTGTATGACATTCCCTCACCTGAGCCAGCATAACTCACCAAAGGAAGCCATGAAGATATCTGAATAGGATCCAGAGGACAGCATACACTTTGATAGGAAGATCAGCCAATGGTTAGAAAAAAAGTTAGAAGGACTAAACCCTAAATTCTTGTCAGTTGCAACACAGAGGACACAGACAGGATAGATTTGCCTGTAAGTCTGAGATTGTCTGGACTATTCCTGGCACTGTTTTCATGATAGACAATCATTTTGCCAGGTGGACTTTATTCATGAGAGAAAAGCAGGCAAACTCACCTTGACCACTGAACGACTTTACTTTAAATTTGTTTGTCTGTTGACATTGTTGTAGCTCCAGCACTTACTGTAGAAAGCTACGTGTATCTGGCTGTAAACCTTACTATTTTTTGGATTAATGTGCCAAAAGGTTTTGAACAATCCTTGCCATGCAGAGGATGTTGACAGCCCTGTGTTTCTGCCCGGTTTCGAACCGGGGCCCTTTCGCGTGTTAGGCGAACGTGATAACCACTACACTACAGAAACCATACGTGAGGCATTCTTGTAAGTAATCGTAGCCCTACCATAGCCCAGCTTTCGCGATACAATCATTTTCAGCTCATGGTGGTGGTTTTCTGTTTCTTGTGAAGAGGAACAATGAATTAGCATTGATCTCATTGCTGCTGCCAGGTGGACTCTATTCATGACAGAAAGGTAGGTAAACTTGCCTAAAACCTTTGACGAGTATGAGGCAAACTTGATGACCACTACGCAACAACTCCGGCGGACTTGAGGACTTGCCTTGAACATCGGCCCATCTTCATTCACGTAAGTAAACGTAGCCCCACCATTACCCTGCTTTCATGATACCACATGCAACAAACTCTTGTAAGCTACTTCACCAAAGTTACTTTGGATGAAATTTTTATGAATCACAATGATTCGTCTCAACTGTGAACTAATTACCAGGTTGGAAAAACCAATCGCACTCCTCGTCGGGGAATCGAACCCCGGTCTTCCGCGTGACAGGCGGAGATACTTGCCACTATACTAACGAGGATTTGTACTACTAAAAGCACTGGAAATGATTCTAGATCTCGGAAGCCCTACCATAACCTCACTCTGATGAAAAAACTACATGCGACAAACTCTGCCGAGTATTGAGCATGGAGGAAATATATCTGCCTGTGTTTCTGCCAGGTTTCGAACCTGGGACCTTTCGCGTGTGAGGCGAACGTGTAACCACTACACTACAGAAACTATAAACGGGGGACTTCAGGTAAGTAACCCTAGCCCAGCCCAACCCTAACCCTAGTTTTCAAACCACCCGCTAGCATGTAATTATTTCAGAATCAGAAGAAGAGTTTTATTGCCATGGTCAGTGAGCACGGGTTGTTGTTGGTGTCCAGGTTGTTGCTGCTGCTGCACCAGGACACCAGCCGGTCCACCTCCCTCCTGTAAGAAGACTCATCGCCGTCCGAGATGAGCCCGATGAGGGTGGTGTCATCCGCAAACTTAACCAGTTTGACGGAGTCGTGGCTGGAGGTGCAGCAGTTGGTGTACAGGGAGGAGAGCAGGGGGGAAAGTACACAGCCCTGTAGAGATCCCGTGCTGATAGTCCGAGTGTCCGAGACATTCTTCCCCAGCCGCACGCGCTGCCTCCGGTCCGTCAGGAAGTCAGTGATCTACCTGCAGGTGGAGTCAGGCACGTTGAGCTGAGCGAGCTTGTCCTGGAGCAGAGCAGGGAGGATGGTGTTGAATGCAGAGCTGAAGTCCACAAACAGGATCCTGGCATAGGTTCCCGGGGAGTCCAGATGCTGGAGGATGAAGTGAAGGGCAAGGTTAATGGCGTCGTCCGCAGACCGATTGGCTCTGTAAGCGAACTGCAGAGGGTCCAGGAGGGGGGAGGTGAAGGACTTGGGGTGGTGCAGAACCAGGCGCTCAAATGACTTCATGACTACAGACATAAATATACAAATTAAAAGGGTTAACGCTAGCAAGATAACGTAAACAGGCTCCGTTATCCCATCTGAAATTAGCGTTTATAAAATATCACAAACTTACACAAATTGCCATAAATATAGCTGCCAACATTGATATTAAACATAAAACTTACTCATATTGCCACTCAAAGGGCTAGAAATGAGTGGATGGCTTCAGATTGAACAGCAAAACACATCATGGACTGATTGTCATTCTGCAAGCTAGTTGTTACTTCTGGCGGCCTACTGGCTGAATCTAATATTACATTTGCGACAAGCGCCCTCTAGCAGTCTGGATGAACAAAATATGAAACAGTTTCAGTACAGTGGTGGTTTTGTGTTTCTTGCGAAGAACAATGCAGAACAACCTTGTTGATGGCTTATATGTAAATTGACTACACATTGAGGACACATTGCCAGACGAGCCATTAGCACGGTCGTTGAGATCCTGAAAAGAAGGTGGGGCTGTGTTGACTTGCTTTGTATGACATTCCCTCACCTGAGCCAGCATAACTCACCAAAGGAAGCCATGAAGATATCTGAATAGGATCCAGAGGACAGCATACACTTTGATAGGAAGATCAGCCAATGGTTAGAAAAAAAGTTAGAAGGACTAAACCCTAAATTCTTGTCAGTTGCAACACAGAGGACACAGACAGGATAGATTTGCCTGTAAGTCTGAGATTGTCTGGACTATTCCTGGCACTGTTTTCATGATAGACAATCATTTGCCAGGTGGACTTTATTCATGAGAGAAAAGCAGGCAAACTCACCTTGACCACTGAACGACTTTACTTTAAATTTGTTTGTCTGTTGACATTGTTGTAGCTCCAGCACTTACTGTAGAAAGCTACGTGTATCTGGCTGTAAACCTTACTATTTTTTGGGATTAATGTGCCAAAAGGTTTTGAACAATCCTTGCCATGCAGAGGATGTTGACAGCCCCGTGTTTCTGCCCGGTTTCGAACCGGGGCCCTTTCGCGTGTTAGGCGAACGTGATAACCACTACACTACAGAAACCATACGTGAGGCATTCTTGTAAGTAATCGTAGCCCTACCATAGCCCAGCTTTCGCGATACAATCATTTTCAGCTCATGGTGGTGGTTTTCTGTTTCTTGTGAAGAGGAACAATGAATTAGCATTGATCTCATTGCTGCTGCCAGGTGGACTCTATTCATGACAGAAAGGTAGGTAAACTTGCCTAAAACCTTTGACGAGTATGAGGCAAACTTGATGACCACTACGCAACAACTCCGGCGGACTTGAGGACTTGCCTTGAACATCGGCCCATCTTCATTCACGTAAAGTAAACGTAGCCCCACCATTACCCTGCTTTCATGATACCACATGCAACAAACTCTTGTAAGCTACTTCACCAAAGTTACTTTGGATGAAATTTTTATGAATCACAATGATTCGTCTCAACTGTGAACTAATTACCAGGTTGGAAAAAACCAATCGCACTCCTCGTCGGGGAATCGAACCCCGTCTTCCGCGTGACAGGCGGAGATACTTGCCACTATACTAACGAGGATTTGTACTACTAAAAGCACTGGAAATGATTCTAGATCTCGGAAGCCCTACCATAACCTCACTCTGATGAAAAACTACATGCGACAAACTCTGCCGAGTATTGAGCATGGAGGAAATATATCTGCCTGTGTTTCTGCCAGGTTTCGAACCTGGGACCTTTCGCGTGTGAGGCGCGAACGTGATAACCACTACACTACAGAAACTATAAACGGGGGACTTCAGGTAAGTAACCCTAGCCCAAGCCCAACCCTAACCCTAGTTTTCAAACCCACCCGCTAGCATGTAATTATTTCAGAATCAGAAGAGTTTTATTGCCATGGTCAGTGAGCACGGGTTGTTGTTGGTGTCCAGGTTGTTGCTGCTGCTGCTGCTGCTGCACCAGGACACCAGCCGGTCCACCTCCCTCCTGTAAGAAGACTCATCGCCGTCCGAGATGAGCCCGATGAGGGTGGTGTCATCCGCAAACTTAACCAGTTTGACGGAGTCGTGGCTGGAGGTGCAGCAGTTGGTGTACAGGGAGGAGAGCAGGGGGGAAAGTACACAGCCCTGTAGAGATCCCGTGCTGATAGTCCGAGTGTCCGAGACATTCTTCCCCAGCCGCACGCGCTGCCTCCGGTCCGTCAGGAAGTCAGTGATCTACCTGCAGTGGAGTCAGGCACGTTGAGCTGAGCGAGCTTGTCCTGGAGCAGAGCAGGGAGGATGGTGGTGTTGAATGCAGAGCTGAAGTCCACAAACAGGATCCTGGCATAGGTTCCCGGGGAGTCCAGATGCTGGAGGATGAAGTGAAGGGCAAGGTTAATGGCGTCGTCCGCAGACCGATTGGCTCTGTAAGCGAACTGCAGAGGGTCCAGGAGGGGGGAGGTGAAGGACTGGGGTGGTGCAGAACCAGGCGCTCAAATGACTTCATGACTACAGACATAAATATACAAATTTAAAGGGTTAACGCTAGCAAGATAACGTAAACAGGCTCCGTTATCCCATCTGAAATTAGCGTTTATAAAATATCACAAACTTACACAAATTGCCATAAATATAGCTGCCAACATTGATATTAAACATAAAACTTACTCATATTGCCACTCAAAGGGCTAGAAATGAGTGGATGGCTTCAGATTGAACAGCAAAACACATCATGGACTGATTGTCATTCTGCAAGCTAGTTGTTTACTTCTGGCGGCCTACTGGCTGAATCTAATATTACATTTGCGACAAGCGCCCTCTAGCAGTCTGGATGAACAAAATATGAAACAGTTTCAGTACAGTGGTGGTTTTGTGTTTCTTGCGAAGAAGAAATGCAGAACAACCTTGTTGATGGCTTATATGTAAATGACTACACATTGAGGACACATTGCCAGACGAGCCATTAGCACGGTCGTTGAGATCCTGAAAAGAAGGTGGGGCTGTGTTGACTTGCTTTGTATGACATTCCCTCACCTGAGCCAGCATAACTCACCAAAGGAAGCCATGAAGATATCTGAATAGGATCCAGAGGACAGCATACACTTTGATAGGAAGATCAGCCAATGGTTAGAAAAAAAGTTAGAAGGACTAAACCCTAAATTCTTGTCAGTTGCAACACAGAGGACACAGACAGGATAGATTTGCCTGTAAGTCTGAGATTGTCTGGACTATTCCTGGCACTGTTTTCATGATAGACAATCATTTTGCCAGGTGGACTTTATTCATGAGAGAAAAGCAGGCAAACTCACCTTGACCACTGAACGACTTTACTTTAAATTTGTTTGTCTGTTGACATTGTTGTAGCTCCAGCACTTACTGTAGAAAGCTACGTGTATCTGGCTGTAAACCTTACTATTTTTTGGATAATGTGCCAAAAGGTTTTGAAACAATCCTTGCCATGCAGAGGATGTTGACAGCCCCGTGTTTCTGCCCGTTTCGAACCGGGGCCCTTTCGCGTGTTAGGCGAACGTGATAACCACTACACTACAGAAACCATACGTGAGGCATTCTTGTAAGTAATCGTAGCCCTACCATAGCCCAGCTTTCGCGATACAATCATTTTCAGCTCATGGTGGTGGTTTTCTGTTTCTTGTGAAGAGGAACAATGAATTAGCATTGATCTCATTGCTGCTGCCAGGTGGACTCTATTCATGACAGAAAGGTAGGTAAACTTGCCTAAAACCTTTGACGAGTATGAGGCAAACTTGATGACCACTACGCAACAACTCCGGCGGGACTTGAGGACTTGCCTTGAACATCGGCCCATCTTCATTCACGTAAGTAAACGTAGCCCCACCATTACCCTGCTTTCATGATACCACATGCAACAAACTCTTGTAAGCTACTTCACCAAAGTTACTTTGGATGAAATTTTTATGAATCACAATGATTCGTCTCAACTGTGAACTAATTACCAGGTTGGAAAAACCAATCGCACTCCTCGTCGGGGAATCGAACCCCGGTCTTCCGCGTGACAGGCGGAGATACTTGCCACTATACTAACGAGGATTTGTACTACTAAAAGCACTGGGAAATGATTCTAGATCTCGGAAGCCCTACCATAACCTCACTCTGATGAAAAACTACATGCGACAAACTCTGCCGAGTATTGAGCATGGAGGAAATATATCTGCCTGTGTTTCTGCCAGGTTTCGAACCTGGGACCTTTCGCGTGTGAGGCGAACGTGATAACCACTACACTACAGAAACTATAAACGGGGGACTTCAGGTAAGTAACCCTAGCCCAACCCTAACCCTAGTTTTCAAACCACCCGCTAGCATGTAATTATTTCAGAATCAGAAGAGTTTTATTGCCATGGTCAGTGAGCACAGGTTGTTGTTGGTGTCCAGTTGTTGCTGCTGCTGCACCAGGACACCAGGACACAGCCGGTCCACCTCCCTCCTGTAAGAAGACTCATCGCCGTCCGAGATGAGCCCGATGAGGGTGGTGTCATCCGCAAACTTAACCAGTTTGACGGAGTCGTGGCTGGAGGTGCAGCAGTTGGTGTACAGGGAGGAGAGCAGGGGGGAAAGTACACAGCCCTGTAGAGATCCCGTGCTGATAGTCCGAGTGTCCGAGACATTCTTCCCCAGCCGCACGCGCTGCCTCCGGTCCGTCAGGAAGTCAGTGATCTACCTGCAGGTGGAGTCAGGCACGTTGAGCTGAGCGAGCTTGTCCTGGAGCAGAGCAGGGAGGATGGTGTTGAATGCAGAGCTGAAGTCCACAAACAGGATCCTGGCATAGGTTCCCGGGGAGTCCAGATGCTGGAGGATGAAGTGAAGGGCAAGGTTAATGGCGTCGTCCGCAGACCGATTGGCTCTGTAAGCGAACTGCAGAGGGTCCAGGAGGGGGGAGGTGAAGGACTTGGGGTGGTGCAGAACCAGGCGCTCAAATGACTTCATGACTACAGACATAAATATACAAATTTAAAGGGTTAACGCTAGCAAGATAACGTAAACAGGCTCCGTTATCCCATCTGAAATTAGCGTTTATAAAATATCACAAACTACACAAATTGCCCATAAATATAGCTGCCAACATTGATATTAAACATAAAACTTACTCATATTGCCACTCAAAGGGCTAGAAATGAGTGGATGGCTTCAGATTGAACAGCAAAAACATCATGGACTGATTGTCATTCTGCAAGCTAGTTGTTTACTTCTGGCGGCCTACTGGCTGAATCTAATATTACATTTGCGACAAGCGCCCTCTAGCAGTCTGGATGAACAAAATATGAAACAGTTTCAGTACAGTGGTGGTTTTGTGTTTCTTGCGAAGAACAATGCAGAACAACCTTGTTGATGGCTTATATGTAAATTGACTACACATTGAGGACACATTGCCAGACGAGCCATTAGCACGGTCGTTGAGATCCTGAAAAGAAGGTGGGGCTGTGTTGACTTGCTTTGTATGACATTCCCTCACCTGAGCCAGCATAACTCACCAAAGGAAGCCATGAAGATATCTGAATAGGATCCAGAGGACAGCATACACTTTGATAGGAAGATCAGCCAATGGTTAGAAACAAAGTTAGAAGGACTAAACCCTAAATTCTTGTCAGTTGCAACACAGAGGACACAGACAGGATAGATTTGCCTGTAAGTCTGAGATTGTCTGGACTATTCCTGGCACTGTTTTCATGATAGACAATCATTTTGCCAGGTGGACTTTATTCATGAGAGAAAAGCAGGCAAACTCACCTTGACCACTGAACGACTTTACTTTAAATTGTTTGTTTGTCTGTTGACATTGTTGTAGCTCCAGCACTTACTGTAGAAAGCTACGTGTATCTGGCTGTAAACCTTACTATTTTTTGGATTAATGTGCCAAAAGGTTTTGAACAATCCTTGCCATGCAGAGGATGTTGACAGCCCTGTGTTTTCTGCCCGGTTTCGAACCGGGGCCCTTTCGCGTGTTAGGCGAACGTGATAACCACTACACTACAGAAACCATACGTGAGGCATTCTTGTAAGTAATCGTAGCCCTACCATAGCCCAGCTTTCGCGATACAATCATTTTCAGCTCATGGTGGTGGTTTTCTGTTTCTTGTGAAGAGGAACAATGAATTAGCATTGATCTCATTGCTGCTGCCAGGTGGACTCTATTCATGACAGAAAGGTAGGTAAACTTGCCTAAAACCTTGACGAGTATGAGGCAAACTTGATGACCACTACGCAACAACTCTGGCGGACTTGAGGACTTGCCTTGAACATCGGCGGCCCATCTTCATTCACGTAAGTAAACGTAGCCCCACCATTACCCTGCTTTCATGATACCACATGCAACAAACTCTTGTAAGCTACTTCACCAAAGTTACTTTGGATGAAATTTTTATGAATCACAATGATTCGTCTCAACTGTGAACTAATTACCAGGTTGGAAAAACCAATCGCACTCCTCGTCGGGGAATCGAACCCCGGTCTTCCGCGTGACAGGCGGAGATACTTGCCACTATACTAACGAGGATTTGTACTGCTAAAAGCACTGGAAATGATTCTAGATCTCGGGAAGCCCTACCATAACCTCACTCTGATGAAAAACTACATGCGACAAACTCTGCCGAGTATTGAGCATGGAGGAAATATATCTGCCTGTGTTTCTGCCAGGTTTCGAACCTGGGACCTTTCGCGTGTGAGGCGAACGTGATAACCACTACACTACAGAAACTATAAACGGGGGACTTCAGGTAAGTAACCCTAGCCTAGCCCAACCCTAACCCTAGTTTTCAAACCACCCGCTAGCATGTAATTATTTCAGAATCAGAAGAGTTTTATTGCCATGGTCAGTGAGCACAGGTTGTTGTTGGTGTCCAGGTTGTTGCTGCTGCACCAGGACACCAGCCGGTCCACCTCCCTCCTGTAAGAAGACTCATCGCCGTCCGAGATGAGCCCGATGAGGGTGGTGTCATCCGCAAACTTAACCAGTTTGACGGAGTCGTGGCTGGAGGTGCAGCAGTTGGTGTACAGGGAGGAGAGCAGGGGGGAAAGTACACAGCCCTGTAGAGATCCCGTGCTGATAGTCCGAGTGTCCGAGACATTCTTCCCCAGCCGCACGCGCTGCCTCCGGTCCGTCAGGAAGTCAGTGATCTACCTGCAGGTGGAGTCAGGCACGTTGAGCTGAGCGAGCTTGTCCTGGAGCAGAGCAGGGAGGATGGTGTCGAATGCAGAGCTGAAGTCCACAAACAGGATCCTGGCATAGGTTCCCGGGGAGTCCAGATGCTGGAGGATGAAGTGAAGTGCAAGGTTAATGGCGTCGTCCGCAGACCGATTGGCTCTGTAAGCGAACTGCAGAGGGTCCAGGAGGGGGGAGGTGAAGGACTTGGGTGGTGGTGCAGAACCAGGCGCTCTCAAATGACTTCATGACTACAGACATAAATATACAAATTTAAAGGGTTAACGCTAGCAAGATAACGTAAACAGGCTCCGTTATCCCATCTGAAATTAGCGTTTATAAAATATCACAAACTTACACAAATTGCCATAAATATAGCTGCCAACATTGATATTAAACATAAAACTTACTCATATTGCCACTCAAAGGGCTAGAAATGAGTGGATGGCTTCAGATTGAACAGCAAAACACATCATGGACTGATTGTCATTCTGCAAGCTAGTTGTTTACTTCTGGCGGCCTACTGGCTGAATCTAATATTACATTTGCGACAAGCGCCCTCTAGCAGTCTGGATGAACAAAATATGAAACAGTTTCAGTACAGTGGTGGTTTTGTGTTTCTTGCGAAGAACAATGCAGAACAACCTTGTTGATGGCTTATATGTAAATTGACTACACATTGAGGACACATTGCCAGACGAGCCATTAGCACGGGTCGTTGAGATCCTGAAAAGAAGGTGGGGCTGTGTTGACTTGCTTTGTATGACATTCCCTCACCTGAGCCAGCATAACTCACCAAAGGAAGCCATGAAGATATCTGAATAGGATCCAGAGGACAGCATACACTTGATAGGAAGATCAGCCAATGGTTAGAAAAAAAGTTAGAAGGACTAAACCCTAAATTCTTGTCAGTTGCAACACAGAGGACACAGACAGGATAGATTTGCCTGTAAGTCTGAGATTGTCTGGACTATTCCTGGCACTGTTTTCATGATAGACAATCATTTTGCCAGGTGGACTTTATTCATGAGAGAAAAGCAGGCAAACTCACCTTGACCACTGAACGACTTTACTTTAAATTTGTTTGTCTGTTGACATTGTTGTAGCTCCAGCACTTACTGTAGAAAGCTACGTGTATCTGGCTGTAAACCTTACTATTTTTTGGATTAATGTGCCAAAAGGTTTTGAACAATCCTTGCCATGCAGAGGATGTTGACAGCCCGTTTCTGCCCGGTTTCGAACCGGGGCCCTTTCGCGTGTTAGGCGAACGTGATAACCACTACACTACAGAAACCATACGTGAGGCATTCTTGTAAGTATCGTCGTAGCCCTACCATAGCCCAGCTTTCGCGATACAATCATTTTCAGCTCATGGTGGTGGTTTTCTGTTTCTTGTGAAGAGGAACAATGAATTAGCATTGATCTCATTGCTGCTGCCAGGTGGACTCTATTCATGACAGAAAGTAGGTAAACTTGCCTAAAACCTTTGACGAGTATGAGGCAAACTTGATGACCACTACGCAACAACTCCGGCGGACTTGAGGACTTGCCTTGAACATCGGCCCATCTTCATTCACGTAAGTAAACGTAGCCCCACCATTACCCTGCTTTCATGATACCACATGCAACAAACTCTTGTAAGCTACTTCACCAAAGTTACTTTGGATGAAATTTTTATGAATCACAATGATTCGTCTCAACTGTGAACTAATTACCAGGTTGGAAAAACCAATCGCACTCCTCGTCGGGGAATCGAACCCCGGTCTTCCGCGTGACAGGCGGAGATACTTGCCACTATACTAACGAGGATTTGTACTACTAAAAGCACTGGAAATGATTCTAGATCTTGGAAGCCCTACCATAACCTCACTCTGATGAAAAACTACATGCGACAAACTCTGCCGAGTATTGAGCATGGAGGAAATATATCTGCCTGTGTTTCTGCCAGGTTTCGAACCTGGGACCTTTCGCGTGTGAGGCGAACGTGATAACCACTACACTACAGAAAGAAACTATAAACGGGGGACTTCAGGTAAGTAACCTAGCCTAGCCCAAACCCTAACCCTAGTTTTCAAACCACCCGCTAGCATGTAATTATTTCAGAATCAGAAGAGTTTTATTGCCATGGTCAGTGAGCACAGGGTTTGTTGTTGGTGTCCAGGTTGTTGTGCTGCTGCTGCTGCTGCACCAGGACACCAGCCGGTCCCACCTCCCTCCTGTAAGAAGACTCATCGCCGTCCGAGATGAGCCCGATGAGGGTGGTGTCATCCGCAAACTTAACCAGTTTGACGGAGTCGTGGCTGGAGGTGCAGCAGTTGGTGTACAGGGAGGAGAGCAGGGGGGAAAGTACACAGCCCTGTAGAGATCCCGTGCTGATAGTCCGAGTGTCCGAGACATTCTTCCCCAGCCGCACGCGCTGCCTCCGGTCCGTCAGGAAGTCAGTGATCTACCTGCAGGTGGAGTCAGGCACGTTGAGCTGAGCGAGCTTGTCCTGGAGCAGAGCAGGGAGGATGGTGTGAATGCAGAGCTGAAGTCCACAAACAGGATCCTGGCATAGGTTCCCGGGGAGTCCAGATGCTGGAGGATGAAGTGAAGGGCAAGGTTAATGGCGTCGTCCGCAGACCGATTGGCTCTGTAAGCGAACTGCAGAGGGTCCAGGAGGGGGGAGGTGAAGGACTTGGGGTGGTGCAGAACCAGGCGCTCAAATGACTTCATGACTACAGACATAAATATACAAATTTAAAGGGTTAACGCTAGCAAGATAACGTAAACAGGCTCCGTTATCCCATCTGAAATTAGCGTTTATAAAATATCACAAACTTACACAAATTGCCATAAATATAGCTGCCAACATTGATATTAAACATAAAACTTACTCATATTGCCACTCAAAGGGCTAGAAATGAGTGGATGGCTTCAGATTGAACAGCAAAACACATCATGGACTGATTGTCATTCTGCAAGCTAGTTGTTTACTTCTGGCGGCCTACTGGCTGAATCTAATATTACATTTGCGACAAGCGCCCTCTAGCAGTCTGGATGAACAAAATATGAAACAGTTTCAGTACAGTGGTGGTTTTGTGTTTCTTGCGAAGAACAATGCAGAACAACCTTGTTGATGGCTTATATGTAAATTGACTACACATTGAGGACACATTGCCAGACGAGCCATTAGCACGGTCGTTGAGATCCTGAAAAGAAGGTGGGGCTGTGTTGACTTGCTTTGTATGACATTCCCTCACCTGAGCCAGCATAACTCACCAAAGGAAGCCATGAAGATATCTGAATAGGATCCAGAGGACAGCATACACTTTGATAGGAAGATCAGCCAATGGTTAGAAAAAAGTTAGAAGGACTAAACCCTAAATTCTTGTCAGTTGCAACACAGAGGACACAGACAGGATAGATTTTGCCTGTAAGTCTGAGATTGTCTGGACTATTCCTGGCACTGTTTTCATGATAGACAATCATTTTGCCAGGTGGACTTTATTCATGAGAGAAAAGCAGGCAAACTCACCTTGACCACTGAACGACTTTACTTTAAATTTGTTTGTCTGTTGACATTGTTGTAGCTCCAGCACTTACTGTAGAAAGCTACGTGTATCTGGCTGTAAACCTTACTATTTTTTGGATTAATGTGCCAAAAGGTTTTGAACAATCCTTGCCATGCAGAGGATGTTGACAGCCCCGTGTTTCTGCCCGGTTTCGAACCGGGGCCTTTCGCGTGTTAGGCGAACGTGATAACACTACACTACAGAAACCATACGTGAGGCATTCTTGTAAGTAATCGTAGCCCTACCATAGCCCAGCTTTCGCGATACAATCATTTTCAGCTCATGGGAGTGGTTTTCTGTTTCTTGTGAAGAGGAACAATGAATTAGCATTGATCTCATTGCTGCTGCCAGGTGGACTCTATTCATGACAGAAAGGTAGGTAAACTTGCCTAAAACCTTTGACGAGTATGAGGCAAACTTGATGACCACTACGCAACAACTCTGGCGGACTTGAGACTTGCCTTGAACATCGGCCCATCTTCATTCACGTAAGTAAACGTAGCCCCACCATTACCCTGCTTTCATGATACCACATGCAACAAACTCTTGTAAGCTACTTCACCAAAGTTACTTTGGATGAAATTTTTATGAATCACAATGATTCGTCTCAACTGTGAACTAATTACCAGGTTGGAAAAACCAATCGCACTCCTCGTCGGGGAATCGAACCCCGGTCTTCCGCGTGACAGGCGGAGATACTTGCCACTATACTAACGAGGATTTGTACTGCTAAAAGCACTGGAAATGATTCTAGATCTCGGAAGCCCTACCATAACCTCACTCTGATGAAAAAACTACATGCGACAAACTCTGCCGAGTATTGAGCATGGAGGAAATATATCTGCCTGTGTTTCTGCCAGGTTTCGAACCTGGGACCTTTCGCGTGTGAGGCGAACGTGATAACCACTACACTACAGAAACTATAAACGGGGGACTTCAGGTAAGTAACCCTAGCCCAACCCTAACCCTAGTTTTCAAACCACCCGCTAGCATGTAATTATTTCAGAATCAGAAGAGTTTTATTGCCATGGTCAGTGAGCACAGGTTGTTGTTGGTGTCCAGGTTGTGCTGCTGCTGCACACCAGGACACCAGCCGGTCCACCTCCCTCCTGTAAGAAGACTCATCGCCGTCCGAGATGAGCCCGATGAGGGTGGTGTCATCCGCAAACTTAACCAGTTTGACGGAGTCGTGGCTGGAGGTGCAGCAGTTGGTGTACAGGGAGGAGAGCAGGGGGGAAAGTACACAGCCCTGTAGAGATCCCGTGCTGATAGTCCGAGTGTCCGAGACATTCTTCCCCAGCCGCACGCGCTGCCTCCGGTCCGTCAGGAAGTCAGTGATCTACCTGCAGGTGGAGTCAGGCACGTTGAGCTGAGCGAGCTTGTCCTGGAGCAGAGCAGGGAGGATGGGTGTTGAATGCAGAGCTGAAGTCCACAAACAGGATCCTGGCATAGGTTCCCGGGGAGTCCAGATGCTGGAGGATGAAGTGAAGGGCAAGGTTAATGGCGTCGTCCGCAGACCGATTGGCTCTGTAAGCGAACTGCAGAGGGTCCAGGAGGGGGGAGGTGAAGGACTTGGGGTGGTGCAGAACCAGGCGCTCAAATGACTTCATGACTACAGACATAAATATACAAATTTAAAGGGTTAACGCTAGCAAGATAACGTAAACAGGCTCCGTTATCCCATCTGAAATTAGCGTTTATAAAATATCACAAACTTACACAAAATGCCATAAATATAGCTGCCAACATTGATATTAAACATAAAACTTACTCATATTGCCACTCAAAGGGCTAGAAATGAGTGGATGGCTTCAGATTGAACAGCAAAACACATCATGGACTGATTGTCATTCTGCAAGCTAGTTGTTTACTTCTGGCGGCCTACTGGCTGAATCTAATATTACATTTGCGACAAGCGCCCTCTAGCAGTCTGGATGAACAAAATATGAAACAGTTTCAGTACAGTGGTGGTTTTGTGTTTCTTGCGAAGAACAATGCAGAACAACCTTGTTGATGGCTTATATGTAAATTGACTACACATTGAGGACACATTGCCAGACGAGCCATTAGCACGGTCGTTGAGATCCTGAAAAGAAGGTGGGGCTGTGTTGACTTGCTTTGTATGACATTCCCTCACCTGAGCCAGCATAACTCACCAAAGGAAGCCATGAAGATATCTGAATAGGATCCAGAGGACAGCATACACTTTGATAGGAAGATCAGCCAATGGTTAGAAAAAAAAGTTAGAAGGACTAAACCCTAAATTCTTGTCAGTTGCAACACAGAGGACACAGACAGGATAGATTTGCCTGTAAGTCTGAGATTGTCTGGACTATTCCTGGCACTGTTTTCATGATAGACAATCATTCTGCCAGGTGGACTTTATTCATGAGAGAAAAGCAGGCAAAAACTCACCTTGACCACTGAACGACTTTACTTTAAATTTGTTTGTCTGTTGACATTGTTGTAGCTCCAGCACTTACTGTAGAAAGCTACGTGTATCTGGCTGTAAACCTTACTATTTTTTGGATTAATGTGCCAAAAGGTTTTGAACAATCCTGCCATGCAGAGGATGTTGACAGCCCCGTGTTTCTGCCCGGTTTCGAACCCGGGGCCCTTTCGCGTGTTAGGCGAACGTGATAACCACTACACTACAGAAACCATACGTGAGGCATTCTTGTAAGTAATCGTAGCCCCTACCATAGCCCAGCTTTCGCGATACAATCATTTTCAGCTCATGGTGGTGGTTTTCTGTTTCTTGTGAAGAGGAACAATGAATTAGCATTGATCTCATTGCTGCTGCCAGGTGGACTCTATTCATGACAGAAAGGTAGGTAAACTTGCCTAAAACCTTTGACGAGTATGAGGCAAACTTGATGACCACTACGCAACAACTCTGGGCGGACTTGAGGACTTGCCTTGAACATCGGCCCATCTTCATTCACGTAAGTAAACGTAGCCCCACCATTACCCTGCTTTCATGATACCACATGCAACAAACTCTTGTAAGCTACTTCACCAAAGTTACTTTGGATGAAATTTTTATGAATCACAATGATTCGTCTCAACTGTGAACTAATTACCAGGTTGGAAAAACCAATCGCACTCCTCGTCGGGGAATCGAACCCCGGTCTTCCGCGTGACAGGCGGAGATACTTGCCACTATACTAACGAGGATTTGTACTGCTAAAAGCACTGGAAATGATTCTAGATCTCGGAAGCCCTACCATAACCTCACTCTGATGAAAAACTACATGCGACACAAACTCTGCCGAGTATGAGCATGGAGGAAATATATCTGCCTGTGTTTCTGCCAGGTTTCGAACCTGGGACCTTTCGCGTGTGAGGCGAACGTGATAACCACACTACAGAAAGAAACTATAAACGGGGGACTTCAGGTAAGTAACCCTAGCCTAGCCCAACCCTAACCTAGTTTTCAAACCACCCGCTAGCATGTAATTATTTCAGAATCAGAAGAGTTTTATTGCCATGGTCAGTGAGCACAGGTTGTTGTTGGTGTCCAGGTTGTTGCTGCTGCACCAGGACACCAGCCGGTCCACCTCCCTCCTGTAAGAAGACTCATCGCCGTCCGAGATGAGCCCGATGAGGGTGGTGTCATCCGCAAACTTAACCAGTTTGACGGAGTCGTGGCTGGAGGTGCAGCAGTTGGTGTACAGGGAGGAGAGCAGGGGGGAAAGTACACAGCCCTGTAGAGATCCCGTGCTGATAGTCCGAGTGTCCGAGACATTCTTCCCCAGCCGCACGCGCTGCCTCCGGTCCGTCAGGAAGTCAGTGATCTACCTGCAGGTGGAGTCAGGCACGTTGAGCTGAGCGAGCTTGTCCTGGAGCAGAGCAGGGAGGATGGTGTCGAATGCAGAGCTGAAGTCCACAAACAGGATCCTGGCATAGGTTCCCGGGGAGTCCAGATGCTGGAGGATGAAGTGAAGTGCAAGGTTAATGGCGTCGTCCGCAGACCGATTGGCTCTGTAAGCGAACTGCAGAGGGTCCAGGAGGGGGGAGGTGAAGGACTTGGGGTGGTGCAGAACCAGGCGCTCAAATGACTTCATGACTACAGACATAAATATACAAATTTAAAGGGTTAACGCTAGCAAGATAACGTAAACAGGCTCCGTTATCCCATCTGAAATTAGCGTTTATAAAATATCACAAACTTACACAAATGCCATAAATATAGCTGCCAACATTGATATTAAACATAAAACTTACTCATATTGCCACTCAAAGGGCTAGAAATGAGTGGATGGCTTCAGATTGAACAGCAAAACACATCATGGACTGATTGTCATTCTGCAAGCTAGTTGTTTACTTCTGGCGGCCTACTGGCTGAATCTAATATTACATTTGCGACAAGCGCCCTCTAGCAGTCTGGATGAACAAAATATGAAACAGTTTCAGTACAGTGGTGGTTTTGTGTTTCTTGCGAAGAACAATGCAGAACAACCTTGTTGATGGGCTTATATGTAAATTGACTACACATTGAGGACACATTGCCAGACGAGCCATTAGCACGGTCGTTGAGATCCTGAAAAGAAGGTGGGGCTGTGTTGACTTGCTTTGTATGACATTCCCTCACCTGAGCCAGCATAACTCACCAAAGGAAGCCATGAAGATATCTGAATAGGATCCAGAGGACAGCATACACTTTGATAGGAAGATCAGCCAATGGTTAGAAAAAAAAGTTAGAAGGACTAAACCCTAAATTCTTGTCAGTTGCAACACAGAGGACACAGACAGGATAGATTTGCCTGTAAGTCTGAGATTGTCTGGACTATTCCTGGCACTGTTTTCATGATAGACAATCATTTTGCCAGGTGGACTTTATTCATGAGAGAAAAGCAGGCAAACTCACCTTGACCACTGAACGACTTTACTTTAAATTTGTTTGTCTGTTGACATTGTTGTAGCTCCAGCACTTACTGTAGAAAGCTACGTGTATCTGGCTGTAAACCTTACTATTTTTTGGATTAATGTGCCAAAAGGTTTTGAACAATCCTTGCCATGCAGAGGATGTTGACAGCCCCGTGTTTCTGCCCGGTTTCGAACCGGGGCCCTTTCGCGTGTTAGGCGAACGTGATAACCACTACACTACAGAAACCATACGTGAGGCATTCTTGTAAGTAATCGTAGCCCTACCATAGCCCAGCTTTCGCGATACAATCATTTTCAGCTCATGGGAGTGGTTTTCTGTTTCTTGTGAAGAGGAACAATGAATTAGCATTGATCTCATTGCTGCTGCTGCCAGGTGGACTCTATTCATGACAGAAAGGTAGGTAAACTTGCCTAAAACCTTTGACGAGTATGAGGCAAACTTGATGACCACTACGCAACAACTCCGGCGGACTTGAGGACTTGCCTTGAACATCGGCCCATCTTCATTCACGTAAGTAAACGTAGCCCCACCATTACCCTGCTTTCATGATACCACATGCAACAAACTCTTGTAAGCTACTTCACCAAAGTTACTTTGGATGAAATTTTTATGAATCACAATGATTCGTCTCAACTGTGAACTAATTACCAGGTTGGAAAAACCAATCGCACTCCTCGTCGGGGAATCGAACCCCGGTCTTCCGCGTGACAGGCGGAGATACTTGCCACTATACTAACGAGGATTTGTACTGCTAAAAGCACTGGAAATGATTCTAGATCTCGGAAGCCCTACCATAACCTCACTCTGATGAAAAACTACATGCGACAAACTCTGCCGAGTATTGAGCATGGAGGAAATATATCTGCCTGTGTTTCTGCCAGGTTTCGAACCTGGGACCTTTCGCGTGTGAGGCGAACGTGATAACCACTACACTACAGAAACTATAAACGGGGGACTTCAGGTAAGTAACCCTAGCCTAGCCCAACCCTAACCCTAGTTTTCAAACCACCCGCTAGCATGTAATTATTTCAGAATCAGAAGAGTTTTATTGCCATGGTCAGTGAGCACAGGTTGTTGTTGGTGTCCAGGTTGTTGCTGCTGCTGCTGCACCAGGACACCAGCCGGTCCACCTCCCTCCTGTAAGAAGACTCATCGCCGTCCGAGATGAGCCCGATGAGGGTGTGTCATCCGCAAACTTAACCAGTTTGACGGAGTCGTGGCTGGAGGTGCAGCAGTTGGTGTACAGGGAGGAGAGCAGGGGGGAAAGTACACAGCCCTGTAGAGATCCCGTGCTGATAGTCCGAGTGTCCGAGACATTCTTCCCCAGCCGCACGCGCTGCCTCCGGTCCGTCAGGAAGTCAGTGATCTACCTGCAGGTGGAGTCAGGCACGTTGAGCTGAGCGAGCTTGTCCTGGAGCAGAGCAGGGAGGATGGTGTCGAATGCAGAGCTGAAGTCCACAAACAGGATCCTGGCATAGGTTCCCGGGGGAGTCCAGATGCTGGAGGATGAAGTGAAGGGCAAGGTTAATGGCGTCGTCCGCAGACCGATTGGCTCTGTAAGCGAACTGCAGAGGGTCCAGGAGGGGGGAGGTGAAGGACTTGGGGTGGTGCAGAACCAGGCGCTCAAATGACTTCATGACTACAGACATAAATATACAAATTTAAAGGGTTAACGCTAGCAAGATAACGTAAACAGGCTCCGTTATCCCATCTGAAATTAGCGTTTATAAAATATCACAAACTTACACAAATTGCCATAAATATAGCTGCCAACATTGATATTAAACATAAAACTTACTCATATTGCCACTCAAAGGGCTAGAAATGAGTGGATGGCTTCAGATTGAACAGCAAAACACATCATGACTGATTGTCATTCTGCAAGCTAGTTGTTTACTTCTGGCGGCCTACTGGCTGAATCTAATATTACATTTGCGACAAGCGCCCTCTAGCAGTCTGGATGAACAAAATATGAAACAGTTTCAGTACAGTGGTGGTTTTGTGTTTCTTGCGAAGAACAATGCAGAACAACCTTGTTGATGGCTTATATGTAAATTGACTACACATTGAGGACACATTGCCAGACGAGCCATTAGCACGGTCGTTGAGATCCTGAAAGAAGGTGGGGCTGTGTTGACTTGCTTTGTATGACATTCCCTCACCTGAGCCAGCATAACTCACCAAAGGAAGCCATGAAGATATCTGAATAGGATCCAGAGGACAGCATACACTTTGATAGGAAGATCAGCCAATGGTTAGAAAAAAAGTTAGAAGGACTAAACCCTAAATTCTTGTCAGTTGCAACACAGAGGACACAGACAGGATAGATTTGCCTGTAAGTCTGAGATTGTCTGGACTATTCCTGGCACTGTTTTCATGATAGACAATCATTCTGCCAGGTGGACTTTATTCATGAGAGAAAAGCAGGCAAACTCACCTTGACCACTGAACGACTTTACTTTAAATTTGTTTGTCTGTTGACATTGTTGTAGCTCCAGCACTTACTGTAGAAAGCTACGTGTATCTGGCTGTAAACCTTACTATTTTTTGGATTAATGTGCCAAAAGGTTTTGAACAATCCTTGCCATGCAGAGGATGTTGACAGCCCCGTGTTTCTGCCCGGTTTCGAACCGGGGCCCTTTCGCGTGTTAGGCGAACGTGATAACCACTACACTACAGAAACCATACGTGAGGCATTCTTGTAAGTAATCGTAGCCCTACCATAGCCCAGCTTTCGCGATACAATCATTTTCAGCTCATGGTGTGGTTTTCTGTTTCTTGTGAGAGAGGAACAATGAATTAGCATTGATCTCATTGCTGCTGCCAGGTGGACTCTATTCATGACAGAAAGGTAGGTAAACTTGCCTAAAACCTTTGACGAGTATGAGGCAAACTTGATGACCACTACGCAACAACTCTCCGGCGGACTTGAGGACTTGCCTTGAACATCGGCCCATCTTCATTCACGTAAGTAAACGTAGCCCCACCATTACCCTGCTTTCATGATACCACATGCAACAAACTCTTGTAAGCTACTTCACCAAAGTTACTTTGGATGAAATTTTTATGAATCACAATGATTCGTCTCAACTGTGAACTAATTACCAGGTTGGAAAAACCAATCGCACTCCTCGTCGGGGAATCGACCCCGGTCTTCCGCGTGACAGGCGGAGATACTTGCCACTATACTAACGAGGATTTGTACTGCTAAAAGCACTGGAAATGATTCTAGATCTCGGAAGCCCTACCATAACCTCACTCTGATGAAAAACTACATGCGACAAACTCTGCCGAGTATTGAGCATGGAGGAAATATATCTGCCTGTGTTTCTGCCAGTTTTCGAACCTGGGACCTTTCGCGTGTGAGGCGAACGTGATAACCACTACACTACAGAAAACTATAAACGGGGGACTTCAGGTAAGTAACCCTAGCCTAGCCCAACCCTAACCCTAGTTTTCAAACCACCCCCGCTAGCATGTAATTATTTCAGAATCAGAAGAGTTTTATTGCCATGGTCAGTGAGCACAGGTTGTTGTTGGTGTCCAGGTTGTTGCTGCTGCACCAGGACACCAGCCGGTCCACCTCCCTCCTGTAAGAAGACTCATCGCCGTCCGAGATGAGCCCGATGAGGGTGGTGTCATCCGCAAACTTAACCAGTTTGACGGAGTCGTGGCTGGAGGTGCAGCAGTTGGTGTACAGGGAGGAGAGCAGGGGGGAAAGTACACAGCCCTGTAGAGATCCCGTGCTGATAGTCCGAGTGTCCGAGACATTCTTCCCAGCCGCACGCGCTGCCTCCGGTCCGTCAGGAAGTCAGTGATCTACCTGCAGGTGGAGTCAGGCACGTTGAGCTGAGCGAGCTTGCTTGTCCTGGAGCAGAGCAGGGAGGATGGTGTTGAATGCAGAGCTGAAGTCCACAAACAGGATCCTGGCATAGGTTCCCGGGAGTCCAGATGCTGGAGGATGAAGTGAAGTGGCAAGGTTAATGGCGTCGTCCGCAGACCGATTGGCTCTGTAAGCGAACTGCAGAGGGTCCAGGAGGGGGGAGGTGAAGGACTTGGGGTGGTGCAGAACCAGGCGCTCAAATGACTTCATGACTACAGACATAAATATACAAATTTAAAGGGTTAACGCTAGCAAGATAACGTAAACAGGCTCCGTTATCCCATCTGAAATTAGCGTTTATAAAATATCACAAACTTACACAAATTGCCATAAATATAGCTGCCAACATTGATATTAACATAAAAACTTACTCATATTGCCACTCAAAGGGCTAGAAATGAGTGGATGGCTTCAGATTGAACAGCAAAACACATCATGGACTGATTGTCATTCTGCAAGCTAGTTGTTTACTTCTGCGGCCTACTGGCTGAATCTAATATTACATTTGCGACAAGCGCCCTCTAGCAGTCTGGATGAACAAAATATGAAACAGTTTCAGTACAGTGGTGGTTTTGTGTTTCTTGCGAAGAACAATGCAGAACAACCTTGTTGATGGCTTATATGTAAATTGACTACACATTGAGGACACATTGCCAGACGAGCCATTAGCACGGTCGTTGAGATCCTGAAAAGAAGGTGGGGCTGTGTTGACTTGCTTTGTATGACATTCCCTCACCTGAGCCAGCATAACTCACCAAAGGAAGCCATGAAGATATCTGAATAGGATCCAGAGGACAGCATACACTTTGATAGGAAGATCAGCCAATGGTTAGAAACAAAGTTAGAAGGACTAAACCCTAAATTCTTGTCAGTTGCAACACAGAGGACACAGACAGGATAGATTTGCCTGTAAGTCTGAGATTGTCTGGACTATTCCTGGCACTGTTTTCATGATAGACAATCATTTTGCCAGGTGGACTTTATTCATGAGAGAAAAAGCAGGCAAACTCACCTTGACCACTGAACGACTTTACTTTAAATTTTTTGTCTGTTGACATTGTTGTAGCTCCAGCACTTACTGTAGAAAGCTACGTGTATCTGGCTGTAAACCTTACTATTTTTTGGATTAATGTGCCAAAAGGTTTTGAACAATCCTTGCCATGCAGAGGATGTTGACAGCCCCGTGTTTCTGCCCGGTTTCGAACCGGGGCCCTTTCGCGTGTTAGGCGAACGTGATAACCACTACACTACAGAACCATACGTGAGCATTCTTGTAAGTAATCGTAGCCCTACCATAGCCCAGCTTTCGCGATACAATCATTTTCAGCTCATGGTGGTGGTTTTCTGTTTCTTGTGAAGAGGAACAATGAATTAGCATTGATCTCATTGCTGCTGCCAGGTGGACTCTATTCATGACAGAAAGGTAGGTAAACTTGCCTAAAACCTTTGACGAGTATGAGGCAAACTTGATGACCACTACGCAACAACTCTGGCGGACTTGAGGACTTGCCTTGAACATCGGCCCATCTTCATTCACGTAAGTAAACGTAGCCCCACCATTACCCTGCTTTCATGATACCACATGCAACAAACTCTTGTAAGCTACTTCACCAAAGTTACTTTGGATGAAATTTTTATGAATCACAATGATTCGTCTCAACTGTGAACTAATTACCAGGTTGGAAAAACCAATCGCACTCCTCGTCGGGGAATCGAACCCCGGTCTTCCGCGTGACAGGCGGAGATACTTGCCACTATACTAACGAGGATTTGTACTACTAAAAGCACTGGAAATGATTCTAGATCTTGGAAGCCCTACCATAACCTCACTCTGATGAAAAACTACATGCGACAAACTCTGCCGAGTATTGAGCATGGAGGAAATATATCTGCCTGTGTTTCTGCCAGGTTTCGAACCTGGGACCTTTCGCGTGTGAGGCGAACGTGATAACCACTACACTACAGAAACTATAAACGGGGGACTTCAGGTAAGTAACCCTAGCCCAACCCTAACCCTAGTTTTCAAACCACCCGCTAGCATGTAATTATTTCAGAATCAGAAGAGTTTTATTGCCATGGTCAGTGAGCACGGGTTGTTGTTGGTGTCCAGGTTGTTGCTGCTGCTGCTGCACCAGGACACCAGCCGGTCCACCTCCCTCCTGTAAGAAGACTCATCGCCGTCCGAGATGAGCCCGATGAGGGTGGTGTCATCCGCAAACTTAACCAGTTTGACGGAGTCGTGGCTGGAGGTGCAGCAGTTGGTGTACAGGGAGGAGAGCAGGGGGGAAAGTACACAGCCCTGTAGAGATCCCGTGCTGATAGTCCGAGTGTCCGAGACATTCTTCCCCAGCCGCACGCGCTGCCTCCGGTCCGTCAGGAAGTCAGTGATCTACCTGCAGGTGGAGTCAGGCACGTTGAGCTGAGCGAGCTTGTCCTGGAGCAGAGCAGGGAGGATGGTGTCGAATGCAGAGCTGAAGTCCACAAACAGGATCCTGGCATAGGTTCCCGGGGAGTCCAGATGCTGGAGGATGAAGTGAAGGGCAAGGTTAATGGCGTCGTCCGCAGACCGATTGGCTCTGTAAGCGAACTGCAGAGGGTCCAGGAGGGGGGAGGTGAAGGACTTGGGGTGGTGCAGAACCAGGCGCTCAAATGACTTCATGACTACAGACATAAATATACAAATTTAAAGGGTTAACGCTAGCAAGATAACGTAAACAGGCTCCGTTATCCATCTGAAATTAGCGTTTATAAAATATCACAAACTTACACAAATTGCCATAAATATAGCTGCCAACATTGATATTAAACATAAAACTTACTCATATTGCCACTCAAAGGGCTAGAAATGAGTGGATGGCTTCAGATTGAACAGCAAAACACATCATGGACTGATTGTCATTCTGCAAGCTAGTTGTTTACTTCTGGCGGCCTACTGGCTGAATCTAATATTACATTTGCGACAAGCGCCCTCTAGCAGTCTGGATGAACAAAATATGAAACAGTTTCAGTACAGTGGTGGTTTTGTGTTTCTTGCGAAGAACAATGCAGAACAACCTTGTTGATGGCTTATATGTAAATTGACTACACATTGAGGACACATTGCCAGACGAGCCATTAGCACGGTCGTTGAGATCCTGAAAAGAAGGTGGGGCTGTGTTGACTTGCTTTGTATGACATTCCCTCACCTGAGCCAGCATAACTCACCAAAGGAAGCCATGAAGATATCTGAATAGGATCCAGAGGACAGCATACACTTTGATAGGAAGATCAGCCAATGGTTAGAAAAAAAGTTAGAAGGACTAAACCCTAAATTCTTGTCAGTTGCAACACAGAGGACACAGACAGGATAGATTTGCCTGTAAGTCTGAGATTGTCTGGACTATTCCTGGCACTGTTTTCATGATAGACAATCATTTTGCCAGGTGGACTTTATTCATGAGAGAAAAGCAGGCAAACTCACCTTGACCACTGAACGACTTTACTTTAAATTTGTTTGTCTGTTGACATTGTTGTAGCTCCAGCACTTACTGTAGAAAGCTACGTGTATCTGGCTGTAAACCTTACTATTTTTTGGATTAATGTGCCAAAAGGTTTTGAACAATCCTTGCCATGCAGAGGATGTTGACAGCCCCGTTTCTGCCCGGTTTCGAACCGGGGCCCTTTCGCGTGTTAGGCGAACGTGATAACCACTACACTACAGAAACCATACGTGAGGCATTCTTGTAAGTAATCGTAGCCCTACCATAGCCCAGCTTTCGCGATACAATCATTTTCAGCTCATGGTGGTGGTTTTCTGTTTCTTGTGAAGAGGAACAATGAATTAGCATTGATCTCATTGCTGCTGCCAGGTGGACTCTATTCATGACAGAAAGGTAGGTAAACTTGCCTAAAACCTTTGACGAGTATGAGGCAAACTTGATGACCACTACGCAACAACTCCGGCGGACTTGAGGACTTGCCTTGAACATCGGCCCATCTTCATTCACGTAAGTAAACGTAGCCCCACCATTACCCTGCTTTCATGATACCCACATGCAACAAACTCTTGTAAGCTACTTCACCAAAGTTACTTTGGATGAAATTTTTATGAATCACAATGATTCGTCTCAACTGTGAACTAATTACCAGGTTGGAAAAACCAATCGCACTCCTCGTCGGGGAATCGAACCCCGGTCTTCCGCGTGACAGGCGGAGATACTTGCCACTATACTAACGAGGATTTGTACTACTAAAAGCACTGGAAATGATTCTAGATCTTGGAAGCCCTACCATAACCTCACTCTGATGAAAAACTACATGCGACAAACTCTGCCGAGTATTGAGCATGGAGGAAATATATCTGCCTGTGTTTCTGCCAGGTTTCGAACCTGGGACCTTTCGCGTGTGAGGCGAACGTGATAACCACTACACTACAGAAACTATAAACGGGGGACTTCAGGTAAGTAACCTAGCCCAACCCTAACCTAGTTTTCAAACCACCCGCTAGCATGTAATTATTTCAGAATCAGAAGAGTTTTATTGCCATGGTCAGTGAGCACAGGTTTGTTGTTGGTGTCCAGGTTGTTGCTTGCTGCTGCACCAGGACACCAGCCGGTCCACCTCCCTCCTGTAAGAAGACTCATCGCCGTCCGAGATGAGCCCGATGAGGGTGGTGTCATCCGCAAACTTAACCAGTTTGACGGAGTCGTGGCTGGAGGTGCAGCAGTTGGTGTACAGGGAGGAGAGCAGGGGGGAAGTACACAGCCCTGTAGAGATCCCGTGCTGATAGTCCGAGTGTCCGAGACATTCTTCCCCAGCCGCACGCGCTGCCTCCGGTCCGTCAGGAAGTCAGTGATCTACCTGCAGGTGGAGTCAGGCACGTTGAGCTGAGCGAGCTTGTCCTGGAGCAGAGCAGGGAGGATGGTGTTGAATGCAGAGCTGAAGTCCACAAACAGGATCCTGGCATAGGTTCCCGGGGAGTCCAGATGCTGGAGGATGAAGTGAAGGGCAAGGTTAATGGCGTCGTCCGCAGACCGATTGGCTCTGTAAGCGAACTGCAGAGGGTCCAGGAGGGGGGAGGTGAAGGACTTGGGGTGGTGCAGAACCAGGCGCTCAAATGACTTCATGACTACAGACATAAATATACAAATTTAAAGGGTTAACGCTAGCAAGATAACGTAAACAGGCTCCGTTATCCCATCTGAAATTAGCGTTTATAAAATATCACAAACTTACACAAATTGCCATAAATATAGCTGCCAACATTGATATTAAACATAAAACTTACTCATATTGCCACTCAAAGGGCTAGAAATGAGTGGATGGCTTCAGATTGAACAGCAAAACACATCATGGACTGATTGTCATTCTGCAAGCTAGTTGTTTACTTCTGGCGGCCTACTGGCTGAATCTAATATTACATTTGCGACAAGCGCCCTCTAGCAGTCTGGATGAACAAAATATGAAACAGTTTCAGTACAGTGGTGGTTTTGTGTTTCTTGCGAAGAACAATGCAGAACAACCTTGTTGATGGCTTATATGTAAATTGACTACACATTGAGGACACATTGCCAGACGAGCCATTAGCACGGTCGTTGAGATCCTGAAAAGAAGGTGGGGCTGTGTTGACTTGCTTTGTATGACATTCCCTCACCTGAGCCAGCATAACTCACCAAAGGAAGCCATGAAGATATCTGAATAGGATCCAGAGGACAGCATACACTTTGATAGGAAGATCAGCCAATGGTTAGAAACAAAGTTAGAAGGACTAAACCCTAAATTCTTGTCAGTTGCAACACAGAGGACACAGACAGGATAGATTTGCCTGTAAGTCTGAGATTGTCTGGACTATTCCTGGCACTGTTTTCATGATAGACAATCATTTTGCCAGGTGGACTTTATTCATGAGAGAAAAGCAGGCAAACTCACCTTGACCACTGAACGACTTTACTTTAATTTGTTTGTCTGTTGACATTGTTGTAGCTCCAGCACTTACTGTAGAAAGCTACGTGTATCTGGCTGTAAACCTTACTATTTTTTGGATTAATGTGCCAAAAGGTTTAGAACAATCCTTGCCATGCAGAGGATGTTGACAGCCCCGTGTTTCTGCCCGGTTTCGAACCGGGGCCCTTTCGCGTGTTAGGCGAACGTGATAACCACTACACTACAGAAACCATACGTGAGGCATTCTTGTAAGTAATCGTAGCCCTACCATAGCCCAGCTTTCGCGATACAATCATTTTCAGCTCATGGTGGTGGTTTTCTGTTTCTTGTGAAGAGGAACAATGAATTAGCATTGATCTCATTGCTGCTGCCAGGTGGACTCTATTCATGACAGAAAGGTAGGTAAACTTGCCTAAAACCTTTGACGAGTATGAGGCAAACTTGATGACCACTACGCAACAACTCCGGCGGACTTGAGGACTTGCCTTGAACATCGGCCCATCTTCATTCACGTAAGTAAACGTAGCCCCACCATTACCCTGCTTTCATGATACCACATGCAACACACTCTTGTAAGCTACTTCACCAAAGTTACTTTGGATGAAATTTTTATGAATCACAATGATTCGTCTCAACTGTGAACTAATTACCAGGTTGGAAAAACCAATCGCACTCCTCGTCGGGGAATCGAACCCCCGGTCTTCCGCGTGACAGGCGGAGATACTTGCCACTATACTAACGAGGATTTGTACTACTAAAAGCACTGGAAATGATTCTAGATCTTGGAAGCCCTACCATAACCTCACTCTGATGAAAAACTACATGCGACAAACTCTGCCGAGTATTGAGCATGGAGGAAATATATCTGCCTGTGTTTCTGCCAGGTTTCGAACCTGGGACCTTTCGCGTGTGAGGCGAACGTGATAACCACTACACTACAGAAACTATAAACGGGGACTTCAGGTAAGTAACCCTAGCCCAACCCTAACCCTAGTTTTCAAACCACCCGCTAGCATGTAATTATTTCAGAATCAGAAGAGTTTTATTGCCATGGTCAGTGAGCACGGGTTGTTGTTGGTGTCCAGGTTGTTGCTGCTGCTGCTGCACCAGGACACCAGCCGGTCCACCTCCCTCCTGTAAGAAGACTCATCGCCGTCCGAGATGAGCCCGATGAGGGTGGTGTCATCCGCAAACTTAACCAGTTTGACGGAGTCGTGGCTGGAGGTGCAGCAGTTGGTGTACAGGGAGGAGAGCAGGGGGGAAAGTACACAGCCCTGTAGAGATCCCGTGCTGATAGTCCGAGTGTCCGAGACATTCTTCCCCAGCCGCACGCGCTGCCTCCGGTCCGTCAGGAAGTCAGTGATCTACCTGCAGGTGGAGTCAGGCACGTTGAGCTGAGCGAGCTTGTCCTGGAGCAGAGCAGGGAGGATGGTGTTGAATGCAGAGCTGAAGTCCACAAACAGGATCCTGGCATAGGTTCCCGGGGAGTCCAGATGCTGGAGGATGAAGTGAAGGGCAAGGTTAATGGCGTCGTCCGCAGACCGATTGGCTCTGTAAGCGAACTGCAGAGGGTCCAGGAGGGGGGAGGTGAAGGACTTGGGGTGGTGCAGAACCAGGCGCTCAAATGACTTCATGACTACAGACATAAATATACAAATTTAAAGGGTTAACGCTAGCAAGATAACGTAAACAGGCTCCGTTATCCCATCTGAATTAGCGTTTATAAAATATCATCACAACTTACACAAATTGCCATAAATATAGCTGCCAACATTGATATTAAACATAAAACTTACTCATATTGCCACTCAAAGGGCTAGAAATGAGTGGATGGCTTCAGATTGAACAGCAAAACACATCATGGACTGATTGTCATTCTGCAAGCTAGTTGTTTACTTCTGGCGGCCTACTGGCTGAATCTAATATTACATTTGCGACAAGCGCCCTCTAGCAGTCTGGATGAACAAAATATGAAACAGTTTCAGTACAGTGGTGGTTTTGTGTTTCTTGCGAAGAACAATGCAGAACAACCTTGTTGATGGCTTATATGTAAATTGACTACACATTGAGGACACATTGCAGACGAGCCATTAGCACGGTCGTTGAGATCCTGAAAAGAAGGTGGGGCTGTGTGTTGACTTGCTTTGTATGACATTCCCTCACCTGAGCCAGCATAACTCACCAAAGGAAGCCATGAAGATATCTGAATAGGATCCAGAGGACAGCATACACTTTGATAGGAAGATCAGCCAATGGTTAGAAACAAAGTTAGAAGGACTAAACCCTAAATTCTTGTCAGTTGCAACACAGAGGACACAGACAGGATAGATTTGCCTGTAAGTCTGAGATTGTCTGGACTATTCCTGGCACTGTTTTCATGATAGACAATCATTTTGCCAGGTGGACTTTATTCATGAGAGAAAAGCAGGCAAACTCACCTTGACCACTGAACGACTTTACTTTAAATTTGTTTGTCTGTTGACATTGTTGTAGCTCCAGCACTTACTGTAGAAAGCTACGTGTATCTGGCTGTAAACCTTACTATTTTTTGGATTAATGTGCCAAAAGGTTTAGAACAATCCTTGCCATGCAGAGGATGTTGACAGCCCCGTGTTTCTGCCCGGTTTCGAACCGGGGCCCTTTCGCGTGTTAGGCGAACGTGATAACCACTACTCTACAGAAACCATACGTGAGGCATTCTTGTAAGTAATCGTAGCCCTACCATAGCCCAGCTTTCGCGATACAATCATTTTCAGCTCATGGTGGTGGTTTTCTGTTTCTTGTGAAGAGGAACAATGAATTAGCATTGATCTCATTGCTGCTGCCAGGTGGACTCTATTCATGACAGAAAGGTAGGTAAACTTGCCTAAAACCTTTGACGAGTATGAGGCAAACTTGATGACCACTACGCAACAACTCCGGCGGACTTGAGGACTTGCCTTGAACATCGGCCCATCTTCATTCACGTAAGTAAACGTAGCCCCACCATTACCCTGCTTTCATGATACCACATGCAACAAACTCTTGTAAGCTACTTCACCAAAGTTACTTTGGATGAAATTTTTATGAATCACAATGATTCGTCTCAACTGTGAACTAATTACCAGGTTGGAAAAACCAATCGCACTCCTCGTCGGGGAATCGAACCCCGGTCTTCCGCGTGACAGGCGGAGATACTTGCCACTATACTAACGAGGATTTGTACTGCTAAAAGCACTGGAAATGATTCTAGATCTTGGAAGCCCTACCATAACCTCACTCTGATGAAAAACTACATGCGACAAACTCTGCCGAGTATTGAGCATGGAGGAAATATATCTGCCTGTGTTTCTGCCAGGTTTCAAACCTGGGACCTTTCGCGTGTGAGGCGAACGTGATAACCACTACACTACAGAAACTGTACACAGGAAAGTTCAGGTAAGTAACCCTAGCCCAACCCTAACCCTAGTTAACACCCGCTAGCAGTTTTATTGCCATGGTCAGTGAGCACAGGTCACTGAGTAGGAACTTGCTGCGGTGATAAAGTGCACATAAAAACCCACAAAAAAACCCACACTGAATAAATACAAGTACATTGGTACTTTTATCCACATGTGTTGGGATTGTAAAGATGTCAATATATTTAGGAAAACTGTACATTCTTATTTAACTAAAATGTTAAACAAAGTTTTTTGTTTTTCCCCGCTTATCTTTTCAATTAATGATTTTTCAGAACTGCTAAATTGGTCCTTTTTCAGAAAAAGATACTATTGGCAGGGTTGACAGCAGCGAAAAAACTTCTGGCTCTTCGCTGGCAACCATCCAACAACTTGACTCCGAGTCACTGGATCAACACCTTTCGTTATATCATTAACATGGAACTGTCAGCAGATAAAAAGCATGGAGCCAAGACAAAAACTATCTCTTTATGGAGTAAAACTTTAATAGAATGGATAATTTCAAATAAAAAAAAAAAAAAAAAAAAAAAAAAAGACTCTGTAGTTATACCTGGAGGAGCTGAGCATCAGGGACCTTCAGATATTCAAACAGGATCTTGATAAGAAACAGCTAGAGCGTTAGTCTACAATGTTACTTTGTGTTATATCAGTGTTTTACAACTAGATGGAGGTGGCTTATTATACAGTTTTGTCTAACTAACGACATAACAATACAGAAGAGAAGAATCAAATATAGACAAGATCTAAACTGTCAATCAAGTTTTAGTTGAATTTATTATATTTTAATTATAGAAGCATTTTAATGAGAAGACTGAGACTTTTTTTTTTTTTTTGTCAAAGTTTGGTCTAATTTGTGGATACATGCATACATTTTACTGTATTTAATTGAATAAAACCAGACTAACATTGGAAAAGGTTGGATATGTGTGGACTTAGTTATTTAGAAATACGTGGGCTTAAACAAGTTTCTTTTGAATTCTATCTCCCCATTTTTGATTTGATCAAGTCTCATAGAAAACACAGAGTGGTTTACAGCACAATATTTATTCAACAATATACATTTGTCATAACTCTACATCTCAGTATGATCATAACCATAGATTCATCTGCTTTCACATTTGTACACCATATTTACACGTTTAAAATAAGTCTCTCTCTCTTTTTCTCTTTATACAGCATCAATGGTACAGTGTCAGCACATCTCCGTCACAGCAGAAGGGGGCGCCACAGAGCACAGAGCCCCACTATCCCACCTGGAAACATGGTGTTCGCTCTCCAGATCCTGGACAGTGTCAGTTTTACAAAGACAATATTATAAAGAAACAAAAACGACGCATAATTAGGCTAAACAAAGGCAAAGTGCAATATCTGACAAAATGTTATAAAAAAATGACAATGTTTCTGAATCTGTGTGCCTCAAAATGTTTTTTTATTTTATTTTTTTTAACGGGATTTGGACGAAAGGGAAGAGGGAGATCAGGAGTCTAACCTGCAACATCTTTACCGAGAGGAGACAGGATAACCACTCTGCCAAAGTGAGCAACACAGGTAGAACATGCACACTCCACGCACAGAGATCAGGAGTCTAACCCACAACCTTCTAGATAGAGAATAACTCATAAACAAATTGGGGAGTACAGAACAGATCAGTCAAATTAAGTCACATTAAAACAATATTCTTGATTTTTAAACCACAACAATTTGACTAATTTGAACAACTGATGAACTACATGAATTTAATTAACTTGGAATGAAAATTTTACTGACAAACAAATTGGGAAAGTCAAATATAACTTTTGTGTGGGAAAAAAAATCACTGCAAAACCCAAATTTCCTTCGGATTTCAAGTGCATTTTTAAAAAGATTTAGAAATAGAAAAAAAAATAAAATTGTACTATTGAAAGAAAAAAATGCCTTGAAAATATATCAACTAGCAGAATTCTCGTTTACAATTTCCATTATAAACCTAAAAAAGGAAATTATTCTTACTACTGCTCAAATCAAGATATCGACTTCAATTTGTTAGCTCATACGCAAAAAAAAAAAAAAAAAAAGAAAAAAATCATGTAAACTCGACACAGATTCAGATATTGCACTTTGCCATAATATCGCTATAATCTCACATCAAACTGCCTTGACTTTCATTTTCTCAGAGGATGTGGAAATTGAACTCTCCACTCACTCAACTCAACAAGAACACGCAAAAATGGGGACAAATGTTGCATAGAATCATTTGTAATCTCTGAAACTGAAAATGTGTTGCAGCCATTTTGTTTTTATTGTAGCTTTTTGAACAGCTCCTGAGACTTCCCTGACCTCTGCGTTTTTGGTTTGGATATAAGCAAATTACCATATCTTTATAATTTAAAAATATACATTTTAAAGGTCCTATATCATGCAAACGTTTGTTGATACAGGAAAAAAAAGAATAAATCTGTTTTTGGTGCAAAAATTGTAGTTGCTAACAATGACATTTGCTAGATTAGTAGTGGAAGGAGTTTGGATTAGAAATACATTAGTGCTTCATGTTTGTCAAGATTAGTTTTCTTACTTAACGATGACCTTTGTTACTCTTTTCTTTAAACCACCTAAGTTACCTTTTGTGTAAATATTTTAGATCCCTTTTGCTTATTTTACCTTTCAAATTCCAATTAAATTAGTACTTTATTTAACCATTTTTCAATAAGCAATTTGTGATCTCTACCTGGACATCTTCAGGCCCCATATTTCAACCTTTATTTGGCGTTAAAAAAATATAGTCAACTAATCATAAAATACTGCAGTCCTAAAATACCCTTAGGTACACTTCCTGGATTACCACTTGATGATGTCACAAAGTGAGGGTGGGTTTTTGGGGTTTTTTGAAGACAGGCCCAAAAATGAAGGATTACTCAAACGTGTGAATGAGGTATGTTTTTCATGAGGAATCTACATAATAAAAGAAATAAAGAAAAAATAAGACAGCATAATATAGGACCTTTAATTGACATCACAAGCTGTAATCACCCTGCAGAGTTCACACACATCTACTTTACAATATTAGTCTCTACATATATTTATCTGTATTTTAAATGTGTCTTTTTCATTGAAGACAACCTAGTAAGGCGCCTAATAAATAAAATGTCTTATTATTATTTTCATATATTTATCATTTCAACATGGAGCGAAAGTAAAGTGCATCAATCGTGTACATAGATTTCAGCATTCACAAGTTGGAAAGACAATGTGAGATGTTTGAGATGCACAGGAACCTCATGCATAATAATAATAACCACAAGGCTCCTATGGTGTCGCTGACTTTTTTGACTGGAGTGACCTAAATAATGTCTGTGTCAATTTTCAGGTCCCTTTGTACTTTGCATTCGTGATTCATAGAACCACAGTTACATACATAACTCTCATTATACCAGTGGGGTCCATGGCTTTGAACCAGCAACCTTGTGCATAATAAAACTATAGTGTAATTGACTTTTTCGATAGCAGTGACCTAAATAATATTTGTGCCAATTTTCAATAACTTTGCATAAAGTAATTTCTGACTCTGTATTTGAAAAGTCCTATATAAAATAGTATGTTCCTATAGTCCAAACGATAAAGAATATGATGCTGGTCCAATTTACGTTTTTGTATGTTATGGATAGTACAATTAATCCCCCAGGTTTCTTGATAATTGGATAATGTTGGACTTTTCATGTATACTGTAGGGGGCGCTATTGTCTCCATTGGTTATGTGCTCATTACTCTGCTCTATTCAGCCTTTTTTTAAACTGTTGGTTAAAATCTTCACTCTGTCGGCTGATACATATGGCCATGAGCAGGTATCAAGAAACAGGAAATAAAGATGTTTTTTTGATGGTGTGCTACACAAAAATCAAAATGAATATCCAAGAAAAATGGATAACTTTTGATTATCAACATTTCTAGACGTGACACGTGGAGTGTGAGCTGAGAAAAGTCATCAAAGAAACATGACATTGAGATGTATTTCTGTAAAGAGTAGCCCCCAAAGCATGTATAACTTTTAATTTGGACCAAAAACCAAGGACTAGATGGGTTTCATACAAAGAGTATAAGTGACAACAGGATTTCAACTCAATATGGCCGACTTCCTGTTCATTATGGGGCAACGCTCCGACTTTAGGCTTTTCTTATGAAGCTCTCACTGCTCTGAATTTCATGCGTCTACTCAAAAATGTGCCTGTTCCCTCTCCCAATGGGGTCTGATTTGTGGTGACAATGTTGACTTGATTGTGATGGCCATTTTATATATTTTTTTTTTTGCCTGACCTGTCCATCCTATACCCCCATGTGAGACTTTTCAGCGATGTTCAGGAGGTGAAAAATGCTATTACTTTTGGGGAGAAATAGTAAGAAGAAACCTGTCATTAACAACGCCCTTTGCCAGTTACTTTGTTACTGGCTTTAATGTGATTACTGCTAACTGAACACTATGTTGCTAGCTTGTTATCCAGCCAGTGTTCATCATTTCTTTTCCCATTCTGTTATCGATTTAACACAAATTACAAACAGCTACAACACGCAGCCATTAGGGGGAGACGTAGAGAAACCCTGGTTAACACGTTCCATGTGAGGACACCATTGGTTTAAGCTTAGAGCTGCTGGTCTGACCCTGAAGACATCTGACAAACATGTTGAGTTCTAGTTATACAAATATATCCTATTTAAAGCTGCACTACGTAACTTCTCCGGTGAAGGTTCTGTCGCCTGTTTATCATTACCTATCATTACTACTTTGCCTGGAATACTCCACAGTATGGCATTAAAAGTATCCATGTCCATGAAGACAAGCTGGCGATACTACCGGGACAACTTACAAGTCAGATCTGTGGAGAGGCGACCCTGCTCACGATAAGGGCTGATTCACGCCTGAAGGTCCGGACTTAGAACTTACAAAGTCCCTTCATCGGACTTCACTGCTTTCACACTACCTTCCTCAAACTATCGGATTTTCCCTGGTGCTGTCTCTACTGTGGACATGACTTTTTCCTGCACCAAAGGACACGGGAAAGTCCGAAAGTCTGGACCAAAAGTTGCAAGTCTGAAAGCACCCTAAGAATGCCTGTCTTTCAAGATATAATCCAAGATAATTAAGTTTAAAACAACCCAATTATGCAGAAAAATCAACCACTTTGAGCTTTTGACCCCGTTATATTTGTTTCCCCTTCTCATTTACACCCTCTGAAGTTGTATTTAGAGGGATTCGTCCACGCTTGAGTAAACTTTACGCTCCTGTATTCAAGATGTCAGTGCTCCAGTGTCCTACGTCATTTGGGTACACACGAGATAAAAATGCGTTACTTTCTAGCGTTATCTGCAGATTTAAGTCATTTTTGATCAATATTATGATTTAAAATTATAACAAAATGATCCATGGGTGCCAAAGATTATAACTATAGCAGACACAAGCACAATGTAGCTTCTTTAATGTAACACTGTGGAACATTCCAGTCAAAGCAATAACATCTCCACAGAGAGAAGCATTTTGGTGAACATCCCAAACCAGAAAAGTGACACAATCCAGCTTGAAAAACTTAGATGATAACAATGTCTTAGATAAAAAGTTGGATCTTCAAAGTTCCATACAGATGAGTGGAGTAATACCGTGTTAAAAGCCAGAAGTTATTGCAGTGTAATAGAAAATGGCAGTAAGGATTTCTCCAGAAGGTCACTGGTTCAAATGTGTCCTACATGTCCCTGTGCAAGACACTTCACTCATTCTGTCCACACCAGTTTCAGTTGGAGGGGCATCTGTGATGATCTGAAATGATTGTCTACTGTCTATTCTACTCTAGAGACTGTAATAAAGCAGTAGTTTGTGAACTGGGGTGTGTTTAGGAGGAGGTCTGGGGTCAGCCGGCACCACCAGAATCCTCACTGAAGTCTGCACACTCATTATAAAATACATTTCTCCTACGGGACGGGACTAGCAGATGTGGCGTAAACCAGTCTGATAAGCGACAGACTAGACTGCACCCCTTGTAAAGCTACATATAAATGCTAAGTTAAGTCAGCGGTTCTCAAAGTGAGGATCGTGAGGCACTAAGCCGGGATCCTGAGGTGATTTCAAGATATTATTAAAACTATTACACTGTATTTAATCAGTTATTTGATTTAAAACCGTATATTTTAGTAGAATTTGGTCAAACAACACAATAAATTAAACCAATAAACAAAATTAAGCTACTACAGCTTCCATCCCTGCTGTTTAAGAAGACATACTGTTCTTGTGTCTGCTATACGCTTATAATCTATGACAACCGTGGATCATTAGGTTATATTTTGGACATTTAAAATCAAAATACTGATATAAAATGACATAAACATAAAAGAAACAAGTCCGCTGACCTCCGTGTTAGAAAACTGCGGTGCCCAATGGGAGTAGACAACACAATAAAGAGCCACGAACACGTCACGCAGGCAAGAAGCAGATTTGTACCAAAATGACCACGTGATACTGCAGAATCCTACACATATCACCAATTAAGAAAATAAAATTGGAGAGCAGTAGGCGTATGGAAATGAGCATTGATCTGCAATATGGCGTCTTGAAAAAATGCAAGTAAAGATTGCTCAAACACACACAAATCATTCCAAATACAAGAGTGTTAATGAGAAGGGGACACAACTATAACATGGTTAAAAACTCTGAAATGTCGATTTTGCATAATAGGTCTGCTTTAAGATAACTTTTCTCAATTCAACAGTAGGGCTAAGGTACCAAACTTGGGCCACCCCAGTGAAAAACTCCTGGACACACCCCTGCTTGTGAAAAAGTGCGGACACATTTAGACAACAACACACTCCCTAACATGACAGAACAGCATAAAACAAAGAAATATTTAAATAAACAAAGCAAATAAAGGCCTGAGTAAGAATACAAAAGCATAAGACACATTAGCTGAGACAAGTTGTGTTTTGGCACATCAGAATCAGAGCTCAGGTGGAGCGCTGAACATGCAGACCAGCAGTGACATTTCTCAGCCTGAAGGGGGCGCACTAGAGGGAGGAGCGAGCAGTGCGCACAAATGCAAGCGTAGATAGCCCAGTCGGTGCATGCAAGCTAGCAAGAAGATGCATTTTATAACACGCCGGACCATGTGAAATCCGCAGGGACCAAATTAAAAACTGACACATTTGTCTCAGAATTCAGTCAATAATTGTCTTTTACAGAATCCCAATATATTTATAGTTTAAAAGAGGTTGAATAGACTTTATCAGATGAAGTAGGAGCAAGTATTCTATATCCAATACGAAAACCCACAAATGTTTGTATTAGTAACAAAGTCCTTTATCCTGTTATAACCACACCGCGACATCTGCAGATTAACTAGAGTCATTTGACCTGGTCCCAAACAAATGAAATAAAGGGCATGTCAAAAATCCACTGTAGATTCTAATCATAGGCTGTATACAGAAGTGGACTAAGTGAGTGTGACGTCACCTGTAGCGTTCAGCTTTAGCCAAAAGAGCTTTAGTTTTAATCTGCAACCGGGGACCATATTTGGAAATCCAAGTGTGAAAGAGCCAATCAGGAGCGAGGCTATTGAAGGTACTCGTCTGCTCCCTTTCTTAACAGTCAACACAGTGAACAGTCTGATTCTAATGCATTTGTTGACCTGCTTTACGGTTAATATCTCTGTAATTACAAGACTTGTTCACGTGAAACAAAAATTGTCTCAAACTCCAGTGTCATAGAATTTCTTAACATTAAAAATGGATGGTAATTTTCCATTAAACAAGCTTGAAATTACAGTAATCACTTTATATCTCATTACAGCAAGATGAGGTGAGTTAATGGAGTCATTGATAAGGTTCAACATTTGTGGAATTTCTGTTTGGAGATATCTTTCAAAAATAGTGATTCATCAATAGAATATAATCCCACCATCTGCAAATTTGACATCATGGAATGACAAAATGTCAACCTTTATAAACTAAAATCCGTTCTAAACTAATGCCCTGTTTCACGCACAAAAAGGTAAAAACTTATCTTTGTTTCTAAATCATAGCTCCACACGTAGAGGTAGAACTAAACAGTTGGTGAGTGTCCAATCACAGCACAGAAGATGGCCACCAGAGGGAGCCAGTGCTGCAGTTTACACAACACTTGACACACTAAACTGAAAGGCCCTGTACCTGTTTTTTTGTTTTTCATCATAGATTTAAGCTAAATTGGCTTGCAGATGTATTGTATAAGCAGCTGTTGAGGTCAAATTAAGTCCACTGTGTATCATCTGTATCTAATTATAAAGTATTAGGAAGTGCGCATTAGTATGTTAGTGGTTGTTATCTTTACCACAACGGCAAAACTCTTAAAAACTGGTGGTGAATGATAAGGATTAGTAAAAATCTGTAAAAAATTGGTAAAAAATCAGGTACAGTGCCTTTAACATAACAAATCCAGAGCTGGCTTCAACCTAGAAATCTGCCCCCCTCCTTTTGAAATAGTGGAACCGTCACCGATTTGTCCAGTTAAAAACTCCAGCTTCCAGTTTAGTTATGAAAATACATAAATATATCATCAAACAGTAAAATCAACAGCATGACATACAATTATGGAATCAGCATTGACCTTTAGAAGCTGGGTCTAACAATGTAATGTGAATTGGTTCATGAATAGTTTTATTAAAGGTGCACTATGTAACTAAGCCATGTTACAGGTCAGATCTGTGGAGAGGTGACTCTGCTCACAGTAAGAATGCATCTTTTCTTTTCATACTGCGAGACAGACAAGTTTAACGCCATACTGTAGAACATTCCAGGCAAAGCGCTAACATCTCCATGGAAACAAGCAGGTCACTGATTCTACATAGTGCACCTTTAAGGATAATTTATTGCACTGTATAATCAGACATTAAAATACAATGACAAAATCAAATTCGCAATTCAAATTTGGGTGATTTTTGTAATTGTGAACCAACGCGATTAACTGAACCCCAGCTTCCAAAGACACAGTTAAATACATGAAAGTGCCATTTTTTTTTCTTTGGATTGTAATAAAATATATAACCATTCAAATAAACTATATTTTGCTTGGAAATTATTCAAGACTTATCTATAGGGAACAAAAAAATATGCAGGATTGATTGCACGAGAGCCCAGGAATGAAATGACAGGACACACACAATTTCCATAATCTTCTATTGCTCATTCACTGATTTTGAGATGTCTTTAGCGTCTTCGGAATTGTTCAAGTTCTGTCCACCTGTTTATCCAATGAAGAGGCCGGGAGAACAGAAAGGTGGTGGACTTGATCACGAACAGCAGGCACAGCACAACAGTGTAGTGACCGACCACACGGGGGCGCACACGGACACACGGGACACACCACAAAGAAGAGGAGAGCCTGGTCCAGGGGACGGTCGGTGCGGAGGGGACGGTTAAGGGGGGATGTGCGGAACTACCGTCACAACTTATAATGGCTTTAAAGGACCCACAGTCGGGTAAAAAAATCAAGTCCACACATATACAGGGATTTAAGGTGAGAACAAAACTCTGCAGATTTGAACAACCTCTAGATTTTTATTTTAAATTGGTGAATATGTGTAATGATGATTTTAAATTTGGTTATTTTCTTGAAATTGTTACTGCTTCATCACAGCTGTACATTTCAAAAATCAGGGCAGTGTGCAGGCGACTTTCTGAATATGGTCAATGGCCTTTTTGAACTAATACGATATTGAGAGTTTACAGGCAGAGCAAGTATGGCTAATCGGTTATGGGGTGACAAATGATCAAAACATAATTTATATTTAAGAATATAACAGCTATTTTTATTATATTTATTATATTTAAAAACTTGCAAATGTTTAAATAACAAATATTGTGTATTAGCCTATTTCCCTATAGAGGGAATTACTATTGAATAAACAACTAGGGGTAGCAGCCTTTTCTGACATGCCAGTTAAAAGAATGTAGTTTTAATGGATGTGATTTGATGGCAGAAATGCTCATGTTTTGATTTTTTTTTTAATACGATAATATACGAGAATAAACTAAAATACAACTCCAGGTAGGTTTCTGATGAGAAAATAACGTGCTTAAAGGCTCCAAAATACATTATTGCATAATATAATAATGGATTAAAGTTTCCCCAGAACTAATCAGCTCAATCTAACCTTTTAAAATGTATCGTTATCAAAGGGAGCCTGCCTTTTGCTGAGCTCTGTGTGTGCCTGTTCTGGAGAGAATAGATACACAAACTCTAAACCCTATAAAATGACATCTCCATACTGTATACTGTATATGTGTGGACTTGGCTTGGACAGAGGAGCTTGTGGGTCAGAGTCCAGTCTGGTGAGTGCGTCCTTACTCCCTCAGACCTCTTCAGAGGTCCTCAAAGCTCCTTAGAGCTCCTCAGAACTTTTCATAGCTCATAAGAGCCCCTCAGACCTCCTCAGAGCTCCTCAGACCTCCTCAGAGCTCCTCAGAGCTCCTCAGACCTCCTCAGAGCTCCTCAGACCTCCCTAGAGTTCCTCAGAGCTTCTTCGAGCTCCTTAGAGCTCCTCAGACCTGTGATATGATCTGCATGTTGAAGCTGGGGGAGCGTGACTGTTTGGTCAGAGGGGCCCCGGGGGACAGTAGTTCCTGGTCTTCGGGCCGAACCAGGTGCTCCTCCTGCAGGCTGACAGTGGAATGACGGTGGGAGCCTCCGCTGGCTAAGCCCACGTCCCTGTGGGAGCCCCCGGCTGCCTGGCTACGTTCTTCTGCTCCTCCGTTCAGCTTGAGGCTCATACAGTCGAAGGACTTGCTGGAGGAGGTGCTGCCCGTCCGTACGAGCCCTGCGGGGAAGCTCAGGTGCTTTTTGATGGGGCTCAGCTGGATGGTGTCCACGTCAATGCTGCCGGGAGGAGTCTGCAGCCTCTGGTGCCTTCTCAGAGCTGCCTCCTCCTTCTCTCTCTCCCTCTCTCGCTCCCGCTCTCTCTCCCTCTCTCTCTCCTTCTCCCTCTCCTTCTCCCTCTCCTTCTCCTTCTCCCTATCCTTCTCCTGTCCTTTTCCCTGTCCTTTTCCCTGTCCTTCTCCCTGTCCTTATCATGCTCGCGCTCCTTCTCACGGGACAGACGTGCACTGATGGCCTTCTTGAAGCTGCTGCTCCCCTTCTGGACTGCTCTGGAGCTGGACTTTGTGGCGCTGGGTTGGCTGCTGTTGGACGCCCCGGAAGAGAAGCCCTCGTCTGGGTCATTTATGTTGAAGGAGTCCTCTCCACCACTCATCCCATCAGCCTCTGCAGAGAGCAGAACAGAGTGCAGAACAGACAGCACAGAGGAACAGTGAGCATGGGGACAAAAAAATCAGCTCTTAAGTATTCAGAGGTTTTCAGTACAAATAATACTTATTTCTTAGAAACATTGAAAAAGTTGTTGGTCAAATAAAGGGTATCTGTGCATGATTAGAAAGTTTAAAGCCAATGTACAATATTACTAGTATTAATGATGGTGATTTATGATGACGCTCAGGTACTATGGTATGCAGAATGTGGAATAGGCCCTTCTATACTTGTACTAAACCTATGCCTGTTTTTACCTGCTTATATTATTAAATGGAGCGTGACAATTTTGATATTATATGTAATGGCCCTATGTTTGCAATCAGAATTGCATTATGTTTTAAAACAAAATTTCAGCTCCCAATTCACATTTAACCCTGTAATTTTGTTGTTTTATTTCAATTGCAAAAAATTGCCAACTCTGCCATTTACCACATGTAACTATTAAAATTGCAATCCTGATTTCATTGTGATTTTTCTTGCCACCCTATTCGAAATGTAATCATGGTAAAAGTAATTTAAATGTGCAAGTACTGCAAACACAGCAACCCATTCAAAATGAGCCCAAAGCAACTCCTGTGCTCTCAGTGCACAGTATTGAGTGAAGCCCAGAGCTTCATTAAGTCTATGTGATGCACAGACACGTGGATAATCCAATAGCCCGCAGTGCCCCTGAGCTGTGCTGTGCTCTGATGGCGCCTCATTGACTTTCACTTGGACAGAGTCAGCTCCATAACGTGCCCTCCACATGCACAAACCATAGTCTAACTGTCGAACTCTGGGAAACTCTGTCATCATGTCTTAAACAGGAAAATCAAATAAAACCATGTTTACCAATAAATATTAATATCTACAAGAGATATAACACTCCGGAATATTAAAGGTGCAGTATGTAACATTTCTGCAGCAGGTCCTGTCACCTGCTTATTTCCATGGAGATGCTATTGCTTTGCCTGGAATGTTCAAGAGTATAGCAATAAATGTATCTATCTCAATGAAGACAAGCAGGTGAGACAAGCATGGATATGAATAAGTCAGATCTGTGGAGAGGCGACCACACTTATAGTAGGAATGCATGTTTTGCCAGCAAATTAAAAAACAAAACAAAACACAACTGTAATTGAATAAATGCAAGACAGAAAAGAACAATTATTTATAAAAGATGCACTATGTAACTTGCTGGCCTCTGTGGAGGTTTTATAGCTTAACCTGGAATATTCCACAGTATGGCATTAAACTTTAACCTTACCATCAAGGCAAATTCTCCCAATTTGAATTGAGGATCTGTCTAGTTAATTTCCAGCTGAAGCATTTGTATGTCATAGATCCTGCACAACTCACCCATTACAGGGCAGCACTGTAGTTAGTTTGTTTAATATCATACTGTGAAACTATCTAGGCAAAGCTATTTCATCTCCATGGAGACGAGCAGATTGTGGACCCACGCTAGAAAAGTTACATGGTGCACCTTCAAAATTTAAAGTGAAAACATGTCCAATAATCTCGGTCTATTGAAAAGGTAAATACATCTAATCTAGTCAAACTATCTCACATGAAGCTTATATTCTCAATAAAGTCCATCTACACATGTAGATATTCATATTTGTCCTGATGCTGAAAAAGAAAAGAAAATGATAAGTTAAGGGAGTATAGTTAAAAGAAGGTTATTAGGACAGGATACAAGCCAGCATTGTTTTCTGTCACAGTCATGCATCATCAGAGGAAGAGGGACAGGACACATGCACTCCACACATGCTGCTCCCATATCCACTGGACATCATATTAAATCAGTGGGACACACTTACGATAGTGTTATAAGATTGTTAAGCGCGATGTCACTTCTGGGTCTGAGGCACATTAGCTGAAAATAGTTGAAATGTTTACAGTTTCTTTTTTTTTTTTTTATAGCAACCACACATCACGCATTAAAAAGGTATTTCAGTCATTTAATGCTAAGAAGTGTGACAATTTGTGGTTATACATTTGTTTTTGAAAAGTAATTGTTTCTTGTTTGGTTAAAAAAGGAACACAGCACGGTGGCATAGTGCTAAAAAGCAAAGTTAGAAATCAGCTGTGAAGTTGTCAGTCGGACCCGGAAGTGACATCATCACTTAACAACCCTGTAATACTTAATATCTACACGTCATATCTGCCTTCACTATCCTATACTTACCTGCCCAAAAAGCAGATGTATATTCACTGTATAAGCACAGTATAGTTACATTCAAAACGCTATATAAATAATACCTATTTTGGTCACAACCATCTGAGGACTATGTGATATTCACCAAATAGAAAACATGGCACTTGTGACTTACAAAACAACTATTCAATAAAAAAATGTATTTCCAAATAAAGAAGGTTTGCACTATACAATTATTTTAAATTAATAATTGTGAAATACATTGAAACTACAGGCACAAGAGAAATGGCACACTAATGGTGCAGACAAAGACAAGAGGACAAAATGGGCAGTAGAGATATGAGCCCTCCCTATATAATGTCTATGTAAAGCCTCAGTCGTCCAGGTAGGTAACATTGCAAAAGTAAATTGAATTCTGTCGACTGGACAAATGTTTTTAATCCAAGAGGCTTCTTCAGTTCTATAAGTTACTACCTTAAATATATGAAATGAGTAGCTAATGACACTGAAACTAACTATCTTTGAACAGAAATCTTAAGTACAACCTGTCATCCTTTACAATTCCATCATCAGAATCATAAAGAAAACATGATCTATGTCAGAGTATGCTATTAGGCCTTAGATCACTCACTATGGCCATGAATGATTATGACAACTAGGGTGTGTTAGTTTCTGTGTAGTTAGCTCCTCCCTCCCTTCAGACAGATAAAAGGCAGTGACTTACAGAAGCTCTGATGGGGCTGAAGAAGTCTCTTGACCAAAACGTAATCAACTTTTGTACAGTTGACAGAATTCAATTTTCTTCTCCCTATGTAATACTGGCTATATGCCCAAGTCCCTACAGGTGTTTTAGTATTAAAAGATTGTCATTTAAGGCAGAGGGTGTCCGAGTTTGCGGTAGCATTGGCCCATGCATGATGGGGGAGTCATTCTCACTCACTGAGCTGGAAAATAACCCCAGGAATGACGTCTGAGAGAAGTTTGAGACATTTGAAAAAGAAACAAAAGAGCCATGAGAGATCCAGGTAAGGCCAGGCTGCACCGGGCTCAGTGAGTGACAAGGGGACGGTCAGGAGGATGTAGGAGGCGAGAGGATAGACCAGTATGACCAGTATGACGATGACGGCCCATGCACAATGGTCTGTCAGACCCAGGAGGTTTAGTTTAACGAGCCCAAAAGAGTTAGTCACTTCTACACCAGGGTTTGCAGGCTGGAAGAATTAAGCAGGGTTCCCACAATTCTTAGAGAGTCAATTACACTTTCAGGAAAAAAAGTTCCCTGTACTCAGTTTCATATGTATTATTAGAACTATTCAAATTCCAGGGAATCAGATATGCTGTCTTTTATAACAGTCTAGTTGACTGTAGATTTGTCCAGTAACATTCTAGCCCTCAGCTTACAATCCACTTTTGGGTTGTTGGTGGAAACGTTCCTTCTGACTTTCCAGTTCAAACTAACGTTGCCAGCAAAATGAATTCTTGCAATATCAATCTACACATCTCAATCTGGTGTTAGTCAGGTTATGTTCAAACTATTTGACTTGTTCCCTTTTAACATCCTGTATTTGTTCCTTTGTCAGAAGAACTTTCCTGTCAACTATAACAGCACAGCTAAACAAGGTGAAGATAAGTGATTATAATAAAACTATCACTGTTCATTTTGTTATCTGATGTTATTCTGCATTTAGAACATTCTAAAGTCTAGCTCTCTTGTTTGTGGGAACCCTGGTTAATGTGTTCTGAGGTAGAAGCAGCAGCAGCCACATGTAAAGCGGTGGAGCTGTCCCCTCAGGAGCAGGAGAGGAGGAGGATGGCTGGTTAAAGGGCCCACAGTGCAGGGCCCTCGGTGCTGTGGGCCCCTGCGCTTGGAGCCCGGAGCCCTACCCTCATACCCTCGAGAGTGATGGGGGGAATGATGCTGCTACTGCTGCTGTGGTGGCTGGGGGCCCGGCCTCTCCGCTCCCCAACACGTTCCCAGGGGCCCGGCTGCTGGTCACTAGTCGGAGGATTGACGATGAGGCTCAACTCGGCTTCGCTTGAGTAGTCAAAACAATCTGGGAGTCAACAAGAGACGTGTGCAGCTTTAGTGGAGCAGCCTGACAGGAGGCAGGGAATTCACTCGGATCCAGCATACATAAGTTTTCTGCTAAGGAGTAGTAGTTTAACAAGGTTTATCGATACCTTTCAAGTGATGTCATCAACATTCCTTGGGGGGATTAAATATTCTAGCTGGAGGCATTGTTCTGTCTGAAGCTCTGTTATTTAAATTAGACTTTAATCTGAACTTTGCTTCAACACAGTCTGTTCAGAAAGAACTGATTTAGTTGAAAGAGCAAGTGAGCTCTTTCAAGAGCAATGAGAAATGTGTAGTGTGACAACACCACAACTTGTTGAGTTATAACAATTTGGAATGATCACTAAAGTCAATTCAAAGAATCTATTCTATTTTGTTGCAGGATATTTTCAGTGAAGTCTCTATGATCTGAGAAAGTATAAGGCACCATTTTGTCACAAGTTTGTCGCTAAAACTAGAAAAAGTCTTTTGCACTCTATAACTGGAGACAACAGAGACAACAAGACAAGAAAAAGCAGTGAGGAGCAGACAGACTGTATGAGCACAAAGGCACTGACGTCAAACACACCATTGGACCATCTCTAATGGTGCCTGCTTCTCCTCCCACTGCTGGAACAAAACAACATCTATGTAAACATCTCACCCAGGATCTCCTTCAAGTGGGCCATCACTGATCAAAAAGAGGTACATGCTTAGAAGAACATCACAAACTGTAGAAAAGCCCTGTCTTTGCCAATTCTTGGTGTAAAAGTGCTGGTTTGGAGTGGCTAAAGTACCCTCTCTCTTCCAGCGGTGGCGCCGTATTGAGGCGGTGGTGATGGCAGAGATGGAGATGCGGCTGATGGTGGGAGTCACTTCCACTTGCAGGACCTTGCGCCCCCGTGGTTCGTCCGGCGCGCTGTCCGGGAGGGACTTCTTCATGGCGTTCCCCAGCTGACATACAAAAAAAGTGTCTTAAATGTTGAGAAATATCTGGCCTAGTTAATGGGCTGAATTCAGTCAATTTAAAGGTGGATTATGTAAATTTCCTAGTAGACAGTCCAACACATGTTAGGCTCAATGGAGATGAATGTGCTTGGAATGTTTCACAGTATGGCATTAAACATATCTAAATCTTAATTTTATTAGGCAATTTTTTTGCTCAAAATACACTGAAAAACATGCATTCTTACTGCTTATTTACTAACTATCAGTAACAAATGTCATTAATATTGTCATGAATATAATTTATGAATTATATTCATAAATTAAGTAATTCTAAGTTTAATTCTAAGTCATTCTAACCTTAATTCTAACCATAATTAACCAAATCTAGGTATTTTTTGCAGTAAAATTCATGGTTTTAAAATCAAGATTCAGTACTTTTTCAATGTAATTTGTTTGAACAATTAAAACACGGTACAAATTTGTGAAATGTCCTAGTATATTTTACAGCAGTGGTTCTAGTTGTGACTGCCAAAAACAACTGCAAAAAAATAGCTTTGAGTGATTAATTTTATTTGAGTCATGGCAGCTTGAAGTTGAGTCTCAAAGCTACACCGGTTGAGACCAGAGGCCTGTTTTGGAGTTTGTGTTGCAGGTCTTACGAGAAGCGGCTGTGAGTAAAGCTCCAGCTGGGCTCTGTACAGGATGTCCTCCAGAGCCTCTCGTCCCATCTCCCACTCTCCGTTGTATCTGCCATTCACAACACACACATGAACAGGGTTGTAAACGGCAAATTCTGGGCCCTGGCTACAAGCTAACTTGATGGGCACACTGCATGTTCAGTTTATAGGAAATGCACATTACATACTTACATTTTCATATTGATATTTTGGTTAAATAATAAAAACTAAATAAACACTTTTCAATAGTAGAGCCCCAAACCAGACCATTAACAAACTCACTAAATGAGGACTAAAAGCAAAAATAAATGTATATTAAAAAATGAAAACTAAAGCTTTTTTGTCAAAATGTGTCACACTGTTGAGAATGAATTTATATTTCACTATAGGTATCATTGTAAAGAAGGTTACATAGAAAGGTTACATAGAATATATATGTGTATATATATATATATATATATATATATATATATATATATATATATATATATATATATATATATATATATATATATATATATATATATCTATATCTATATCTATATCTCTATCTATATATCTATATATATATATATATATATATATATATATATATATATATATATATATATATATATATATATATATATATATATATATATATATATATATATATATATATATATATATATATATATATATATATATATATATATATATATATATATATATATATATATATATATATATATATATATATATATATATATATATATATATATATATATATATATATATATATATATATAAATAAATTACAATTCTCAAGTCAATAAATGAGAGTGTACATACATGGAGTGGTAGACTGCCGTGAGCATCTGCACCATGAACTCGGGGTCGAGTAGGACGCGGTTACATGGCTCTCTCCAGAGCTTCTGCTGCTGCTGCCGGGGAAAGCCACACACACTCAACCTGGAGACACACAGAAACAGTACACATTATAATATTATCTGATCACTATTACACAAGTGTGACCTGTGCTCTGACCAGGGAGTGACATGGTGTGCTTCCATTTTCCAGGTTAAAGGTCAGGGAGACAAGTGCCATTTCTCAATCCCAGTACCGGTGCGGACTTAAGAAACATCACACTCCGCGACCCAAGTCCTGATCCAATTCAATGTCTGCTTCTTAGCAAGTTCGCCGGAGGAGAACTTGCTCCGCCTGTTGCTTCACCCATTTCACCAATTAAAACAATAATTCAAATGTGCTGTATACTATTTAATCTACATTTATAATGAGGAGAGAGGACACAATAGAAGGGATGTGAAAGGATCTGTCAGCTGCACCAGTGCACCCAAGGGAAATTTTTTGTCGCACCAGGCAAACTTTTAGGCACATGTGCACCCAAATTGGTCACACTCTGAAGCCCTGAGAAGCTTTCAAGATAAATAATAACACAATAATGACATTGTAATCAATTTAATCAATGTTTTAATAGAGAGCATTATTTGAGAGTTAAAATAGGTCCAATAACACAACAAACCTCTCAACATAAATACTATTTTGTCACTTAAAATTACTACTGTTGACTCCAAATAATTTCCGAGACAGGATCTGGAGTCAGCTGCATGGATATTTTGAGGGTCCTGGCCTGAAAAGTTTGGGAACCTCTGCCATACAACTTTACCAGAGTCAATGTAATCATTCCAGTGGTCAGGCTGCCTTTGCATAACTAATATATGTATATATATTATAACATCTACAACACTAAATTGCTGTGCCTAAAGAGGGAGCAGTATGGAAAAATAAAGCATCTACAGTATTTCCCTGACATTAGCATTTTATTTGGGACACCGCATTGTGACCAGAGAGCTGAAGGACCTGCTGCACTTACCGTGAGCTCATTCTGCAGACAGACTGGTAGGAGGAGAGAGGCATGTAGACCACCGCCGAGTTATAGCACAACATCAGGAAGCACAACACCTCAAATCTGGGGAGAGAAAAAAAATCAGTACAGATATATTGTAAAATCAGCTCTTAGGGTCAAAATGAGACCTCTGTGTGCTGTCTGCATCTAATTATAAAGCATGTGCAAACCAGGAAGTAATGCTCACTTGCTGTTAGCATGCTAGTTGTTGTTAGAATGACTGACGTCTGAAAGTTGTTAAAGTCATGTATAGACTCATGGTGATAAATAATTAGGATGCTAGCAATGAAAATCTAGGAATAAGTTTGGAAAAAATCTAACATAAACCAGTCAAAATTAGGTACAGCGCCTTTACATGTATTAGTTGGTCAGTTCCCACAACCTTAAAATGATTCAAATGCCAGTAGAACAAAGCTGAATATTGTCTTTGCCATAAAAAAATAATTACTGTATAGATTTTGGCAGTCTTTACAGTGAAATACCTCTGGGAAATCATTTGAAAGCGTGAGTTAGCCCTGTAATCAATAACCAAACCAGCCTGGATTTACTAAGTAGACATCAGTTAAATAGCAAGGTCATTTGTGTAAAAAAAAGTAGCTTGCTGTATATATCATAAAACTACTCAAGTGTTTTTTTTCCCTGTTATTTATTCATTGTAGCTGAATCACTCCTCAGCAAGACGGCTCCGGGTTTGATCTCTGTGTGGGGTTTGTTCCTGCGTCTGGGTGGGTTTCTTCCGGTCACTCCGTTTCCCCCATTAACCCAAAACAATAGGTCAAATCCTCTAGCTAAGGTAGTCCTGACCAAGACTAGCTCAAGACCTGGAGATGGGTCTAACTGTTCCTGACAAGTTGAACCAGGGGCACTTGATGGATGATGGATGGAAGAATGAATTTTCCTCACAATGGATTAATACATTGTGAGGAAAATCCTGCTTTGGGGTATTGTTTCAGTGTCATAATATAGTTTCAGTATTGTTGCTTATTGTGTTATTTTCTCTTCTTTATTCTTCTTTAGCAATACATAACAATTCAAAATGTGTTATTGTGACAGGCCTACCATCATTTATTCACTGCAGGCCAATACTGAAGTGTCAAACTAGCTTCAGGGACAGCTGTTGAAAGTAAGGACCAACGGGTTTATATTTGTAACCGTTTTGAATATTGCTACAAATTACTGATATTTTAAATGCACTGTGTTTAAAAAAAAGTATTGAAAAACATAACCAGTTCATTTTGAAGGATTTGCAAAGGTCCAAAATGATTCCTCACTTACCTAATGCATTCAGAGCACCATAGCAATTATTCACCACAGTTTATGAGCAGTTTTCACAACTTTCAGAGGCTAGAGTGGAGTTTTACCATCATGGTACCAATAACTAGCATGCCAACCGCACACTGATTCTCAGACAGTAAAACACTTTCTAATTAGCTGCACACAGCACACAGAGCACTTATTTTGACTTCAAGAGCTGCTTATACAATACAGATGTACTGGGACGAGAAAAATTTTGCTCCAATACATGGAAAAAATTCCGGTACAGGACTTTTATTTTGACACAACAATTTCAACAAAATAAAATAAATAACTGGTAAAAGGCAAAAAAACTAAAACAGATAAAAAAAACAAGCCTAAATGAAAAAGATCATTACTAAAATTTTAGCTTTGGACTTTATAACCCCCCTAGATAATTTTATTAACATTTTTGGTTGTTTACAAAGAAGAAGGTTTTTGAGGGTTTAGTCCTTCTACGTTGCTAGCACATTTAGCATCTAGTTTGTCCACATTTGTATTCCATGTCTGCACCTGTTCTGAGCAGTGAAGGTCTCCCTCTGAGGGTGCAGGCCGCTGTACACCACTCGGATGAGGTCGTGTTGACACAGCGCTCCCTCTGTCAGAGCCATGGAGCCCAGGCTAGACGGCTGTAAGACAAAACAAGACATAAGTGAACTGCTCCACTGAGAGGTTATTCAATAGTCAGTTCAGCTCTTAAAAGAGACATATTATGCAACATTTACTTTCAAGAGCTTTTTACCATTGTGTAACAGTGTTCCCTCATCATGAAATTATTGAGAGTTGTATTTCGATTGATTCATTACATGCTTGAATAACTTACTTGTAATAAATGAAAAAAAAACAACACTTCAGATCAGTTAGAGTTTAAAAAAACTCCCTGAGCCACTCTTTCACAATTTCAACCAGATGAATCCTGGCATTGTCATCTTGGAATATGCCCGTGCCATCAGGGAAGAAAAAAATCCATTGATGTAAAAACCTGGTCATTCAGTATATTCAGGTAGTCATCTGACCTCATTCTTTGAGCACAGACTGTTACTGAACCTAGACCTGACCAACTGGAGGAGGCTCGTACCTATTTGCTTAGTTAAATCTAAGTGGCAACTTTTTTTTTGGCCGGGCAGTATATACACTGCATATGATATTGTGCGATATCACTATTTTTAAACAACACTTTTAAAGAACATTTTTGCAAACCACTACCTCCACAAATTTAATATGAAAAAAAATAAAAATTTAATTATCAAAACATTGAATAAAAAATAGCAAAAAATAAAATAATAATGCAAAATGAATAAAATAGAATAAAAAATAAAAAATTCTTGCAGAGCCAAATACCAAAAAAACCTCATGGTAACATATTGATGTGGCAGCCCATGCTATTGATGGTAGTCACATTTTTATATAGCTCTTTTCTACCGTCAGTGCACTCAAAGCACTCACCCATTCACACACATATTCATTCACCAGTGTACGCAGACACTGGGGGCAAGGCGGCTTTAGTGTCTTGCCCAAGGACACAACAACAGCATTCATCTATGGGAGCTGGAATGGCACGAACCTGTGGATCTGAAAGCTTTCCCAATGATGTTTTTTTGTCGACAGCCAACCTTCAGATCAGCTACTTAGACACTGTCGCCCATGATCAATACAGTATTACCCAATTTAGTGTCACAATATGTCGGTATTTCTATATTTTGGCACACCCCTGTTCAGCAGTAGTTAAAATCACTCAAATAACGATCACCAGTGCCAGCATAGTCTCTGCAGAAGTCAACGGGAAAACTCTTGGACAGCCAAGAGAAGACCTATTTATAAAAAAATATGTTTGACCAAAAAAAGCAAAAATATACAAATATGAAGATGAACAAAAAGCACAACATGGTTACATAATCTTCCACATAAAGCACTGGCCTCCTCAGACTTGAGCCAGTATAATATTTGAATACAGAGTAATGTGCCTGCAGCCCTGAGGCAGACTTCCCTTTCCAAATGCATTAGTCTTATTAAAATGAAATGATTTGTCCCGTTGGTCCCACTCAGCACTTTCTATATTAGGAAACTGTCACAGGCCACCGCATCTCGCTTGGACAAACTGGAATGATGTACGATCTGTTTCCCTCCAAGCGACACAAAACTCATTTAACACATGGAGGATCAGCAGGACTCTAATGTCCCACTCGCACAGGCACACTGTGTCTAGGGTTCTTACATTATATATCTGTATCAAAACATTGTTTATTTTGATAATACATAATACAAAAGCATGAGTGGAAAGTAATTACAAATATTTAAGTTACTGTAATTCAGTACATTTTTGGGGTAGTCGTATTTTTGAAGTATATTTTTTAAACCTGAGTTACTGAGCACAGCACAGTCCCAGTTGTCCTAATGCACAGCTGTCTTGACTTAAATCAGATGTAAACAGTTTAATTAATCAAGTTTTGTACAATGGTTGTTCTGAAACTATACAAAAATGAGTAAGAAGTAGTACTACTAAGAGTAGGTTTTTCATGCCTACTTTTTTACTTAAGTACAGTTTATGTCAGCGGTACTTGTACTTGTGAGTACATTTTTAGCCATGTAACTGCACTTTTTAGTAGCCTAGTAGTAGTAGTAGCCTCTTTCTAACACTGTTCTTATAAATGTTATATTATTGTTTTACTAAAGTTATACTCAACACATTTGTCACATTTGTTGTCAAGTACATCTGTCATATGTTTAGTTCTGGCCTTCTCCCACATGTAGACCAGCCTTGTTCTTGAATGGAAAGTCTGTATATGATCTGAAATAAATTGTAATGTTTTGGATCTTCTACATTCCTTGTGTGCATATTGTTGTTCTCATCTGATAACAAAAATATTTGCACATTTAGCCATAATTTCCTTCATGTCATCTTTACATTAATCAATTTTTAAGTCTTTGCAAAGTTTTCTTTCGATTTTTTTTTTTTTTACATTTACAAACACAATGACAAAATTCAACTAAATCCACAGTGCATGATAAGGGCTGTCCTCTTGTGCATTTACAGTAGAGAAAATTACAAATTTAACCACAGCTCTATGAATCTAAGGATTACTTAGATAGGTAGGATGTGTTTTCACTTGCACACAGACTGCCAATTTGGGACTAAACTGAGACTAAATTCGGAACTAGACCAGGACCGAACCAGGACTAGAACAAGACAAAACCAAGTCTACCATAAGAACCAAGCCAGCCTTAAGTTGCATTCACAATACAAATGATAGAGGACTTGGTTTGATTGAGGACCAAAGTTGCTAAATTGTGTCATTCTATAAATTATTGGCCCTGGAAGGTCATCACATTTGTAGCTCTATCCTGGAAGAATATTTTCACATTAACATTAGCTGGAAGACTTATTATAGTTTGGTGTCATTTAGCTTTGTAACATTGTTAATTTAGTTAGTAATGTCTGTCAATTGAACATGGATCACTTCCTAGTTTTGTTCCACTCTTTGTTCCGTTCTCTCTTGGATCCTGATTTAAATCAAACAATTATAATGTGAATGAACCCTTAGAGGATGTTGTAGGTTACATAAAAAGCTATTGATGCTCCTGTAAATCTTATGATAAAATGGTAGTGTTGTCACGATATACTCGATACTCAATGATGATTCTGATACCACAACGATAATAAAAATGCTCTTTATTTAGACAGTAGAATGTAATTTATAATATTAAATCATAGTACTTTCTTTTATATCACCATGGTCTTATATCTGTGCAATCCCTCAGTCGTCCAGGGAGGTTCCATAGTGGTCCAATAATGGTGTAATAATAAAATAAATAGTGATAAATAGTGACATGTCTAGTCCAAGGAGCATTCTAAAGGACCTTATACCCACCTCATGGTATATGGAGGGCTTGGACAGGGAGGGGATGGTGAAGGACAGGAGTCTACTGTTGCCATCTTTGTCCACTATCTCCTGCACACAAGAAACACATAGACAGACAGTGAATATGGCACATTGATAATCATTTAGCGTTCAATCACATTTGATGCCATTCTGAGAGTACACCAGATTACACGGCTGCTCCTATCCTCTGCCCCTCAATCCCATTTGAGCCTGATAGACAAGAATCAGGGATTACTGCTGCTCTTTCACTCTGATACTTGATTATCTGAGTCCAATCAGCCCGATGCATGGCTAAGCCTCTACAATCCACCTGTGAACAAGTGTCACCATTATAACTGCAGTTTGCTCTCTGAAGTATCAGGAATGGTTTAGAAATGTGCTCAAAGTTTATTACAGGGCTGAAAAATAGCATTGTGTAAAATTGGGACAACACAAATCAAGGAAAGAATCGGAAAAAAAAAACATTGTCAGTTAAAGCCAGAGTATGTAACTTTTTTGCTAAGAAGTAGACTAAAATAAAATCATGTTTTTTTCTGATTTTGGATGTTTTTATTGCACTGAAAAATGTACTCTTATTTGTCCATGGAAATGTTGTTCCACAGTATGGTATAAAACATATCTATCTCTATAGTTTTAACTTTCTATTTTCCTGAAACCATGCAGCTAACTTTCCATCTCCAGAAAGTTACATACTGTCACTTTAACAACACTAGTTACTTACTTTTTATATTCTTATAGTCAAAATATATTCAGTAAAACATGCACACAATGGTTGAACTACCAAATGATGTACATACAGTATTGCAAATGATGCGCATTTGAACAATTCAATCAAGATCAATCAGAGTCACTTAGCTTTACATTAAAGAAATTTAACATGTTTTGTTATATTGTTTTTTCACTTTGTCTAAATTGTAATGTGTTGGCACTAGTTGTCTTGGTTGATTTTTTTTCTATTGCTTTGCCTGGAATGTTCCACAATATGGCGATAAACTTACTGATCTTGTACTAATTCAATTACAGGGATTTTTATTGCTCAAAAATACCACAGATCTGACCTGCAGAGCAACAACATCTCCATGGAGACAAGCACATGGCATACCCTTCACCGGAAAAGTTACATCATGAATCTTAACATATAAAGCACATTGAAGCACATTGCAAAACTTTTACCAGGCGTTATTGCATTATTCACTAACTGAATATCACATTTTGCCCTCATATGTTGTCACTGTGTTGAGTGCTTTCACAGGTCAGTCCATGTGCTTTATATGGCTCTATATTGTATATCTGAAGACATAAATAATGCATGGATATACTCTAGTGCTGCTGGGGGACAACAGGCTCTTTCCATTGATACGGGTGTGCTCCTGAGGGGGAGTCCTGTGATGAAATCTATCTCCGTCCATTAGCAGGGCTCTCCCCACACTACACGCTGTCATAGAAGAAGCAGATACGTGCGATGTGTGTATCTTGTATAAAAACTAGTTTTTGGAAACCTGCTGTACCAAATATATGATAAGAGTATTAGTTATATCGTGAAAAATATACATTTATATACAACAACATAGTACTAAAAAGGTGGTCAGTGAGCTTGGCATATTTTAGTTTAAGTAAAATATATTTAAGTAGTATTTCAGTTTTGATAAAATAATTATTCAGAAAGTGCTGCATCTGGGATTCTTGTGTGCTACAATCTTCTCACTTCACTTCAGTAATAGATTTACTTATTGGATGTGAAGCTAAAAGATTGTGTCAAGTAAAAACACAATTTCTATTTCATAACTATTCATAATACCTTTAGAACATCTTTGCCTTTACTAATGCTAATCTACTAATCTGTTTCTTCTGAAAGTTCACACTTCAGCGATTAGTTAAATCCACCTGTCACTCATTCAGAGCATGAAAAAGACTGACCAATAGGAGGAGTGGGTGTGTGTGTCTGTGTTTGAGCATAGAGCTCCATTGGAAGACTGTCTGAATCAAATCATAGCACATAAACCTTTTATCACCACATTGCTCAGCCCTAATGTAGGGTCTGAGTAAAATGATTTCCAGTGGGACTCACCAGATTGTAGATGCCCAGGAGCAAAGCCTCGATGCAGCCGTTGCTCTGGCGGTCCCTGCTGGCTGTGAGCCGGAGGTACACCCACACCAGCTCAGGGAGGAACTGTAGGGTGAAGCGACGCAGACGCTCCTCTGAGCTGCGGTACAGCTCGAACAACTGGTGACACACAGGCTCCAACAGCTAACACACAAGACACAATACAGTCTGAAGTCAGTCACTTTATATGTCTGCAGAGGAAAGGACGGCTTAAATACATCCTTATCATTCACCATCATACTACACCACAGAGCACATATATCTGAGGATGTAGACTGGATTGGTTTTGTCTGCTGACAGTTTGTGAAATAAAAGTCCTCATTTAAGACCAAACTAACTATTCTAAAACAGACGTGCAGATACATGACCTAACTGTGTCTTAAGATATGAAGTAAACATGATGCAAAAGCTATTAAGTTTATATTTTGGACTTTTTAAAAAAACCTAACTAAAAGATGCACATGTGAACAATTGAATGTTCTCCAGATAGTGCTTTGATCTTGTAAGATCTCATAAGGTCTTCCACTCAGAGAAGATTACTTTTTTTAATTAAAATATATTCCAAACACATGTTTTGTTTGTTAACAGGGTTAGGTGTTTATAAGTGGTTTCTGCCTAAACCCCTTCAGTCACAGTTTTATGAGAAATGTTTAATGACTGAAGAAAATAAATGACTAGTGCTACTACAACTATATTGTTCTTCATTTAGTCTAAATTGACTCAGATTATCTAATCAGAAAGCAGAATTAGATGCTCACTTTGGGTTGTCAGATCCTACGACTAAAACCAGTTTGCACCTCAGTAAATGACAGATAATAGCATCCCAGGTTCAGATGTTAATGTATTTCGTTTAAACCAGTAGGTCATGATACAGCTATTATCTATAACATCAAGCGGAGAGGAGCATCATTTAAATGCATAATCCTGAGTTCATTTTGGAGTACAAAAATATCTGTGATACAGTGAGCACATTTATGAAAACATGACAGACAGAGAAGTGGATATTTACTTGCGGTTGGCCTGGTGGTTAATAAATAACTGCTCAGTAAATGAATGAGAGACTGGTTAAACATTCTGTGACCTTCTGGGAGTGTACTTTTGATACTGTAAATACTTGAGCTTTGTTTTCTATGCACAAAGTGAGTTCTGAAGAGGGAGACAGCCACATATATGTAGGTTTACTAAAACACGCATGATTTTGATGATGTTAAAAGTCAGTTCTGCAGAATACAGAGCCATTTATTATACAAGAAAACACATCTTACACCATAAAATAAAATGTAAAAAATCATAAATGTATAACTGTTAAATATATAACAGGCATTTATACAAAACCATGACAACCAGAGCTACGTCATCACTTCTGTACTTCCAGAGCTGACTATCTCGCACTGACCCGACAGTTACTTCAAACGGTTGTGTGTATTTACAGTGTAACTGAAATAGGATCTGTACTCTGAAAGTCTCGGGGGAGCAGCCGGACAGCGCTCGTATGTCCCAGCGGTCAGTGAAGTGCACAAACAGCAGTTCAGACTCATTAGCGTGGCTGCGGTCTACTGTCAGCACTGCACTGGTCAATTGATACTTTGCAGTGACATGACGCTGGTGATGTTCTGCATGTATGTCAATGGTGAAATGTTCCGCAGTTACCATCGTGACACAATCTCCACATTAGCAAACACTGCCAAAGTTTTAAGATAGACTATACAAACTATACAAAATCGATTTAAACAACACATTTCCAGGAGCCTGAAATCTATACGAGCGTTCATGGTCCTGGTTAGGTGTTTGATTTTCAACAAAAAGGCTAGCTCGACTAAGGCTAGCTAGCTTGTGACTCAAATTTTATGTCTGACAGACTTGTTTAACAGCACAAATCAGCTCACCTGTTGTAGTTCTAACTGAAACTCTTTCTGGTCAGACGGCGTTAAATTAAAGCTCAAATTAAATTCTAACTTGAGTAATGGAGCTTTAGACAGAGCAGTGCTTACAGTCAACGTCACTCCCCCAGGGAATGTTCATGACATCAGCTGCATGGCATCAATATGGGCAGTTAGACAGGGAGCTCAAACATGAACAAAGTCTGTCAGATAAATTTGCACATTTTTTATTGTTAGCTTCAGATTTATAATAATTATATAATAATGCATTGGATTTTCATAGCACCTTTCAAGACACAAACAGAACATTATTCATGTTTATGTGTTACCATATGATTGAGTTTATATTTATCAATCACAATCATCACCACTGATTTTAACTTTGGCCTCTGAATGTACAGTTAAAGAATAGAACATGAGGTGGTTTGGGAAAACATATTTGGGGGAAGCTTTTACCTCCAAAAACATTAAGTATTTTCGTTTGTTGAATCAGAAATTGTGAAAGATTCAAGTTTTTAGACAAAAACATGATGCAGTATCTGTGAATTGTATGAAACACAAGTGCAGTATCTGCGTTTGAATTCATCAGTTAGAACATTCCGAGCTGCAGTTACGACACTGCACAAGACTGAGTTGAGCCACAAAACTTCGTCACTAAATGAAACAGATGATATGAAGGTTTTAGTCTTAGTCTTTAGTCTCAATTTTGATAAAATACACAGTTACTGGGCTTTTCCTTTGTAGGGCACTATAGAAATAAAGTGGATTGGATTAATTCAGCATGTCGTGTTTGTGCAAGATCAAAACATGCCTCTAGTTTAAACAGAGCTGGAGCACAGGCCAGAATTCTGTGGTAGAATTTGCTGTTTAACTGTTAGATTGCAGATTTGTTGACATGGTTTTTGGTGAATATCTCTAATTATTGCGTCCACATGAAGCATCATCATAATGGCCTCATCAAATTTTAAAAGGTGATACTTTTTATTTCTGACTGGATCAAATCTAGGGTTATCTAGGGTCGAATAGAGATCGACCGATATGGGTTTTTCCATGGCTGATGGCAATATGGATAGTTTAGAATTCAGAGAAAACAATGTCCGAAAAGCACTGCCGATACTTTTGAAAAGATATGTTAGGCCGCTTTGGATTATTTTCCACAAATTCTTTTTTAAAATTTAGTACAAACTCACCCACAGCCTTTTTTTTTTTTCACAACAACCCTACAAGAGAGTTGTGTAGTCATGTTTTGTGCCATTGTGTGTGTTCAAGTACAGCTTTATGTCTACTTTTTAGGCAACATGTCGGGCACAAAATCGGCCTGTGCTGGAGATTTAAGCCCAATAGCTGATACACTTAAAAGTGTAAATATGTCAACCAATAGATATATCGGCCAATCGATATATCGTCTATCTCTTGTGTAGAACTTGTAAGAACTTGAAGAATATCAAACTTTGAGTCTATTATTGTCTGATAAAACTTGCCATGATATCTTGAAATAGCTAAGACATTACTTTCAGTGGTATTCTTTATTCATAGTGGAAGAAATCCAAGCTGTGACCTTCTGTGAAGTGAGGTAAGAGTGCTAACAATCTTACGACAGATTTCATAAAACTAGACAAAATATCCTATTGCTCTTATTGTCGCTCTCTCTCTCTTGGATTTAACCTGAGCAGAGTGTGTGTGTGTGCGTGTGTGTGTGTGTGTGTGTGTGTGTGTGTGTGTGTGTGTGTGTGTGTGTGTGTGTGTGTGTGTGTGTGTGTGTGTGTGTGTGTGTGTGTGTGTGTGTGTGCGTGCGTGTGTGTGAGCTTGTGTGGTGGCTGACCTCGTTGTTGGGCTCTTGGATGACTCTGTAGAGAGCGGGCACCAGGGACTTCTTGTGATGGAGGCTGCCCGCGTAACTGGAGATCTGAGTCTCTGGAAGGGACTGATACGCAGAGGAGAGGAGGGAGAGGAGAGGGGAGAGAGAAGGAGGGAAAAGAGGTAGAGAGGAGAGTAAAAAGAGAAGAGAGGGGGAGAGAGGGAAGAGACAGGAGAGGGGGAAAGAGAGAGCAGAGAGGTAACGGGAGAGAGATAAGAGAGGCGGGGTAGAGAGGAGGCAGAGGAGAGGGGAAGAGGGGCGGAGGGAGAGGGAGAGGGAGGAGAGATAAACAAAAGAGAAGAGTTAAGTAGGGCAACAAACATACACCATGGTTTAGTGGTGAGTAAATGAGGTTAGTTGTTGGTTTTTATTTAGAACAATATACATGTTAAGCATTATTTATGTTTTATGATATTAATATCAAAATATACTAAATATATACTAAACTATATAAATTTTGTCAATATAAAATACACAAAATTATATTAATTTAGTATACAAGATTAATATAAATATACAAAAGTGCACTGTTATTATTATAAAGATCTATCATATATATATATTTTTTTATGTGAAATTGTATCTTTATTGTGAAATCATATAGTACTGTGTCTGTAATTCCACAATTCTAATACTATAAAATACTTGATCTTATTTATTTTATAAAAGAGTGTATTTTGTCCAAACACTACAGTTGTACAGTTTAGAAAAAAATGAAATAAAAAAAAATTAAGATGGGCAATATATCAGTTCCAGTATTGGTATAGGTAACCTAAAATATCTGTACCGGTCGATATCAATATCTGATACCAATATTTTTCTGGCACTGCCCCAGTCTCTGTGGTGCCATGTGTCATTCCCTGTTCCTCGGTGCATCAGATTTGCCTTTGTAAACAGACTCGTGATAAACTCAAGTAGCTCATAAACTCAAGAATCGGCCAATCCCCAATTTTATTCTGAGGAAAATGTGACCTTTTAATTGTGATTCAACCTTAATGTTTGAAACATGACTGTGCTGAGATGTGTCTGCCCTGTCCCAAGGCTGTACTATGGGAATATCGCTTTGTGAGGACAGTGACTCACACCACCTCACCCACAGTCTGCAACGCTCTTTCCTCTGAGCTATGAGCTAAGATAGCAGTATGTACACAGTTGTAGTCCAAATAAAAGTCCACACTACTTATGAGACCTTGAATGTGCTCTTGTTTTGCTGTTTGGTGAGATTTTTACCTTGAATTCTGAGAGCCATTCTTCCACGACCCCACGCTCCGAACTCAGCATCTTCCACAGAGACGCCCCCTGGCAGCCTGGAGGACAACACATACAAACAAACAAACACTGCTTTAGTCAAAAATTAATCTGACACAATAAAAATACAGTCAAGCACAGTTAAAGTAGCTGTAACCATTTTTGTCCATTTAGTTGTTTTTAGGTTTTTATTTTAAATGTTTGTTGCCTCAGTACTTAAATATTGTAAAGGCAGGTCTTAGGACACTGTTAGCATGATAGTTGTTAGCATTACAGTGACAGCAAAACTCTCTGAAAGTGTGAAAAGTGCTTATAAACTGATGGCAAATATTTACGATGCAAGGAAATTGCATGCATTTTAATATTCTGAAATAAAAAGTGGAAATGTGTTCAACATCATACCGATACTTATAAGTATTGTATGTAATTAGGGCTGGGTAATATTGTCTGGGTAATATTTTTAATGCATTTCTATTTAATGTAGCTCTTTGCTCATTAAATAGAAATGCAAACACTTCTACACCCCATTGGTCAGCCTCTGTCATGCTCTAAGTGAGTGACAAGCACAGTGAATTTCACCAATCACAGTGTGAGATCAACAGTGTGTGGACTCAGTTACAAAACCAATAACTACATGAATCGTGATAAATATTATGTCTAGAATATATATATATATATATATATATATATATATATATATATATATATATATATATATATATATATATATATATATATATATATATATATATATATATATATATATAAAATATGCCATATGAAAGTTGATCTAAGGAGTCAGTTCTTCTACTTTCTGTTCATGTGCAGGCGTACCTGGGACTATTTCTCCAGCAAGTTTTTGACTGCGGTTTATTGCCAATTAATTCAGAATCAAATATTGAACTGCTCTTACCTCAGATTAACAGTGTCTAGCGCTTCTCTCATCGATTCTGCAAAAGACTGAAGTGCTTCTCATTCTTTTATGTTCTTTTAAGCTACCATGTTTTTGTTTTATTTATTTTCTGACACAAACTCAGAATTCCGAGAGATAGCCTTTGTGAAGTATAGGGAAAGAGAGTGGTCTTGGCTGATCAGATTATACAAACCGGGCACAAAACAACACTATGCACATGATGAGTTTTACCCAGTATCTCTCTGGTTGCAGGGTTACTGGCTTAACAACTACGACACTGTCTTCACATGGTATGTCTCAGAAATACAAGAGGATTTCGACGTAAATGGGACAGAACAACAATTGGTGCAAACTAAATTTGCACTGTCATTAATCAAAACTACAGTTTTGGTTATCGCTCTCATCTATATCAGCAGAATCTTATTACTCCTCGTCCAGCTGCTGCTTTCAGATTACCAAGAGCCACTGATTTCCTGCGGGCATGTTTCTGAAGAAAAGGGAACACTGGCTCTGTGGACTGATGCTACCGACTCAGCTAAATCCAAATCAAGAAGACGGCTAAAAATAGGCTGCTGCTTTTCCTCCAGCGCACACAATGTGAGCTCAAGAACAGGGCTATAAAAAGATCTCCTCTGAAGCCAGCCTGATCCCAAAGACAGGAGAAGTATCCAGCATTCACCATGACACACATTTAAAGATGCATTATGTAACCGCACGTGCCCTCAATCTTTTACCGGGAATCACACCACAGTCTATTACGACATGCTCTGGTGATGTCATAAAATCATAATCAAGTTAAAAAAAAAACGTGAAAGAGCAGCAAAGAATAGGCTCTATGCATGGCACAGCAGCATGCTAGCTAGCTCACTGTGACACAAAGCTAATGCTAAATTTTATTGAAAGTGTAAAATATAAATGAAACAACCAATTTAAATGTATTAAAGTATACCCAATTGTTTTTATATGTACATCCGTTTTTGTGGTGTTGTTTTAATATTTATTATGCTTCAAAAGTAGCATTGTCATTAGCATTGAGAAGTGAAGTATTCATCTCATTTGTTTAGTCTTGAACATGTCACTGACATCCACATTTGACCCACAAATCACTGGCAATGGCCAGTGAAAGCCAATTCAAAGGTAGAATCTTGTGTGTCAAAATGTAAATGCTAGACCAAGGTTTTGATATATGTGTTGTTGTTTTTTTTTTTTTTTTTGTATATACTAAATTTGTAAAAAAAATAAAAATAAATTGCAATAAGTACAGGGCATGGGGCAGGGACAGGGGATGTTTGCAAATGGAAATGATCTGAGCACTAAAATAGCCCTGCCCACCTAAGTGGCAAAGTGACTGAGCCTCCATCAAACCAAAACTTGCATAATAGGTCAAACCATGCATCTAAGGTATTCTTCACCAAGACTAGCTCAAAATCTGGAGGTGGCCCTCCATTGCACCTGACAGCTTTAACCAAGAGTCACTGAAGGATGGGTCAAATGTAGAGGACAAATTTCTCTACAAGGACAATAAAGTGTACCTTAACCTTCGCCACCTTGAAATTAGGCAAATTTCCATGTTTCCCAATAGACTCGAAGGCATGAGGGACACATAAGCCATTCAGGATTACTCACACATGCATGAATCACTACAAATGCAACTCTGAGGCGATGAGAGAACACTCTATTAACAAGGTTAAACGCTCTGGATAGTATGAGTCCTATAATATCCATGAAATCGTTGGGCCTATCCAACAAGAAACAGCACAATTTTCAACTGTCAACACAATTTTCATTCATCAAAAAGTCCATCCATTCATATTTTTCTGCTTTATTTGCACTCGGGTCATGGAGGCAGCAGTTTAAGCAGGGATGGCCAGGCTTGCCTCAAACAAAATTTTTACTAAAACATGTCTTCAAAAACATCACCAAATGGATGTGCAAACTATTCCAAAAAGACATGAAACAGACTTGTGAAGCTCTTGCAAGCAAGTTGCTGCTAACTGCACAGAGGCTCTGACTTGACAGGATTAGGGATTAGCTTTAACCACATTTCAAAGAGAGAGGATACAGTGTACACATGGCAGTACGCTCTAACTGTCAGACAACGAGAATGTGCTTCAGTCACATATTATTAAAGCAGACGTATTCTGCAAAATTGACTTTTCAAAGCTTTAACCATGTTATAAATGTTTTACTTTATCATTTACCCACTCACAGTTGTATTTAGAGTGATTCATGCATGTTTGCGTATTTTTTATACACCTTTGTTTAAGACGTCATTGCTCCGATCAACCCCGGTTTTCACTGTCACAAGTACACAGCCACTGCTCTGTACTTACTTAGTTCTGCAATTTATGATGATATGAGTAGGATTCGGCCCTTTGTTGTAATGACATTTGCGGCAACACACCATGAAGGGCAGGTGGGAATTGGCTCCCATTGGGCTGCACAGTTTTCTAACCTGGAAGTCATCAGACTATTTCTGTTATCAAGTCATTTTAAATCAGCACAGCAATTTAATATGTCCAAAATATAATGATCCATGGGTGTCATAGATTATAACTGTATCGCAGACAAAAGCACAATATGTCTTCTTTAAATGCATCACAGCCTCTGCCATGTTTGGGTAAAGTGTCTCTTTATCCACATGTGAGGGTTATATCTGGATGGAAAGTATCTAATTACAAATTGATGCACCTCATCAATGCATATTAATTCAGCCTCATTATCACCACAGTCAGGTACATGCTTAAAATTTGAAGATGGAGATAAGGGCAGGAAGAATACATGTTTTGCAGTTGAATATTTCTGATAATTGTATACAAAATTTAAAAAAATCTGACTTTTTAATGTCATATATTACCTATTCCTTTATCATACAACAATTTCACTATTACGTACAAACAAACTAGTGACAGGGCACCTACGGCTTTCAAAAATGTCGGATTTTGTGGTGATTTTTGTCTACTCGCCAGTGGTTGAAAGAGTACTCAAGGAAAAATACAGCTACGTTGGTAAAAGTAAAGTAAACATGAAAAATACTAATCAGAATACTAGGTACTTTTTCACAGATTTTTACCAGCATTTTTAGATGAGTATTTTATATTAATTGAACAGTTTAACAGCTGAATTTTGTTATTTTAAACCACAATCTGCATATTCTCTTAGCTCTGGCCAATCAGAGCAGGCAATGTGTGCGGTTGTTTGTAGATTTAGAAAGGAGGACGATTGAGACTGCTGCACCCATATGATTTTAAATGTAACTTATTACATTTATATGGCTATAATTTTACTGGTGCAGGTTTAAAAATCAACAAAAAGTACAAAAAATTGACTCAGTTACAGTAATGTCAGTATTTGTAATTAGTTACTTTCCACCCCAGCTACTTGCACATCGTAAACTTTTTATCAGTTTGAAATATTTCAGTATCAAGAGCCAGGAGCTAAATTAGCTACATGCGCCACTGAGCATGTAAAGAACGCACAATTTTCCAGCCTCAAGTGCAGTAACAAACAAACTACTGGATGCAGCCACCATCTTGACTGTTTATGTTTGTTATTACCCCTTTTATCACCACTAACTGTTATCTTAAAATGGCTATTAAAAAACATGCTTTCTTTCGGCAACGTTTTGTGATATACGGTCATAATTATCAATATAAATGAACAATATCATCTGTAAACCTACTATAAATGCCTATAAATGCGTATAAAATAATAATAAACACATACACAGTTTAGCTAAAGGTACAAAGTGGGTTTTCAGTATTTCTGCCCATTGCTCAAACTTGATCACTTGGCTAGCCGATGCTGCCTCGGGAGTTACGCCAGATCAAACATTCCATCAAATACAAATGAATGATAAAGCCAATCCCCATATTAAAGCATCTAAAGTGTTTGTTTCATTATATTTATGTCATTTATCTGGTGTCCTCATCAGTAACATGTAAAAGAGGATGTTGGTCATTAGACGCTTACAAGAAGCACACAAGTTCAGAAATCTCAACATAAAGTGTACCAGAATGTAATAAAATCAAAATTGTAATCTGGTGCCAAGAAAATTGTGATATGAAATTTCTGGCATATGGCCTTTGTGGAGGAGCCAGCAGAAGTGTGATGGAGAGTGACGTTGACACTAGACTAAAGCCAGTGTTATGTCAGAGCTCCACATGAGTCGCTGACTCATGGTTTTCCCGCGGCCTGTCAAACTGTCAAAGATGGACAAAGTGACGTAGGCTCTCACTTCTATTACCATGGAAACTGTGGGCCAGTCACTTAAGGCCAATATCTCATGCTCATCTTGTCCTTTTGAATTCAGACCAGGCAACAATGAGACTGTGACATCATTACTTTGGCGTCCAATGGAATCCCAGCCTCATTCATGACATTTAGTATTTAACCAGCGGCTTTGTAAAATGCTTTCTTTCTTCTTTCTTCTAGGGATGATTTTGAAAACATAAAGCTAATTCATTTTACCATTACAAATCCTGGGCTGACAATCAAAATCAAACCACCCAACTTCAACAATTAATTTTGAACATGTCTGTACATAGGCTAGTATACAGCTGGACATGGCCGCCGTGTTCCAGTTAGGAAGCGAGCATGGGTGTGAACTGGTTCCTTCCAGCTCTGGTTGTAATTCACTTTCAGTTGAAAAAACATAGTCCTTCATTTGGTTGCAACCGAACGCTATGGGTTACATCAACAGGTTTCATTACAGATAATGAAATGGTCCCCAGATTACGCTGTACAGTGCAGTACTCACCTCAGGTTCAGAAGTCAGATCTCCTGTGGGAGGGGCCCAGGGCTCTCCACTCCGGCACACATCTGTCAGCCACTTGGGTTCACCTGCAAACACACACCATTTAATTTATTTCTCCTGTGACCCAGACATGGCTATGATTTAATCTATAGACTGTATATATCTATGAACTAAGCTAACCCACTAGCCACTGTGTTCCAAATAGGACATTAGCATAGCAAACTGGCTCCATCGAGTCTGGCTCCAATTGACTTCCCATTCAAAAATCTGTGCCCCTTTCTTTCTTATTGCTTGTGGTCAGGCTTGCACTACATGATCCTGGTGTTTTCATTTAGCCATTTTCCCTCAATGAAGATATCGACAATACTGACAGACCAATCAAGTTCCTTCTTCTTCAGTTAGGTCTGATTGCCACCTAGCGAGCTTTGTTGGTGATGGGATTAGCTCCTGATTAGCTAATAATATCCAGAGATGCAGGCTATGGTTTAATCTCAGACCTAGAGTCAATCTTTTATCAATAAAAGTATGTGATGATTTGGCGCAAAAAGTAAGAGTAAAACATTTGGTAAAAAAAAAAAGTTTAAAAGGCTCCATCACTCAACACTGATACAACATGAAATATACTAGTTGTATGTGTCCCACTGAGTGTCCAGTATGCCGGCCTTGTTCCAAAGTAAGTCTGCACACTTGGATGTCCGGAGGGCTGTGTAAAAAGAGCTGACATCACCATGAGCACGAAACAACAGATGGTCTCCTCCACACAGCCTCCTCTGCACTAGAACATGCAGCCAGTATGTATCAGAGCAGGTGTGCAGAACAATTTAAAATCATGATAATACATTTTGAATGTTTTACTGCTATCAAGACATTTGGTTTCCTCCAGCGTCCATCTCAGCTATGAAAGTACTGGCCAGATTTAAAGTGGATCTAAATAACTAAATCCAATAAATTTTTCACTACTACATTGTGTATTATTGGTGTTTTAATAGAATTATCTATGGTTCCTAGTCATGTTTTGACCAACTTTTTGTGGCTTCTGCAATTTCCAGTAATTGGTGACAAGACTGCTCTGACTACAGCCTGGTGATTCTGATTACATACAAATTTGGTTAGAGTAGCAAAAAAGTGTACTCAAGTTACAGTACTGCTACTTCCTTTGAAGATGTACAGCAGACTGGGGCCCTGAGAAGCTCTTGCGACAATGTTGGTACATTCTCTCATGGGGTGGCAATTGTGTGTTTGTTTCAGTGTAGTTGGCTCCACCCTTCAGATAGATATAAGGCACGATGTCCTCCAGCAATCTGACCAGAACTGAAGAAGCGGCCTGGATGAGCAGCGAAAACGACTTCACTACTACAACTTTTTGTCCAATTGACATACCTGAATTTTCCATTTACTATACTTCCTTTGAATCCTGGAATATACCCACCAGGTGTTGTGGACCAGGTGATAATCTCTAAATAAGTGAATTTAGCAAAATACAGTTAACAGGGCTGAGCAATGAATCACATTTTAAGCAAGATTATGATCCAGTCATGTCTAATTGTCAGTGTTATGTCTGAAGGTTTTTAATGATGACGTCTACAGTCACTAAAAGCATGTGGTCTGGAGCAGACGCATCACTGTGGAGAAAGAAATTGTGATAATTTTGGTGTTAAATGGCAATGACTCAGTCCGTCTTGCTTATGTTCATGAAATCAATACTGAAAGCCATTCTTTAGCTGTTGCCGTTTTTTTTTGGTTTTTTTTTCAAATAAAATCCAGATTGATCAATATGAGGAATAAAAATGTTATTTTACCAGCCCTAACAAGGACTGTGAAATTTCATCAAACTCACACTCGAGAATAAACAAACTTTAAAAATAAATTGCAAGTTATAACACGTATGTGCACAGAGTAAAGCATTTGTCATCAACATCGTGAGTAATATCAGTGTTTGATGATGATAAATGTGTGAGAGCCCAGAGTATCTGCGGAGGGCATACATGAGGCACATGAGCATGCAGCTTGTGTAGAGTACAGGGTTGTGGAGCAGGGCATTACTCTTATGCTGTCTGTAGATGACACACTTGCACACAGTAACAGTATGTACAAAACTTAAACACAAGGTCAGCACAGGAAACTCAACCAACGCCATCCATCTCATCACAGGTCTGCTCAGTGATGCATGATGAGATTATGTCTATAGACTCTATGTGAGTCCAGGACAAATGACAAAAAAGCTAGCAAGCAGGCAATGTAGAATCTGTGTGCTTGTCTCATGTAAATGTCATTGTGATGCTGTAGACTGTATTGCTTCAGTCCCCATGAACAGTACTGTTTGAAATCAGTAATGGTTTGTGCTTCAGAGTAATAGGGTCTTTGATTTGATTCCTGGACCGGGTGTAGCAGCCTACTTGTGTGAAGTTTGCATGTTCTCCCAATGTCTTTGTAGGGTGATTCCGATATCCTTACCGGTATTGGAAAAAGATCAGATCCACATATCTTTCAGGTATTGTATTTGGTCCAATACCACACTGTATTTCTAAAGCAAGAAGCTTTGCTGAGACCCAGCTTTACTACTTGAGGCTAATGCTACTAACTCTGCAGTAGGGATGAGTACCAAACCTCGTTATTGTAAGAACAACAGGGTGTCATCTTAATGGTCACATATAACCGTTGGAATGTACTATAGTTTATTTATTTATCAGGGACAATTCACATAATTAAAATATTAACCTACACAAGAGGCAATATGGTTGTGCCAGGTTATGGCAAAATTGTCCTGCAATACTGGACAGATTGTGGTAAAAATGTGAATGTGAAAAGTCAAAGGGAATGATTAGAGGGATGTGCTTTGTGCATTTGTGGATGGGACAGATGTCTCTATGTTTTTTTTCTTATCAGGATTCAGGTTTCAAGTTTGATCTATCAGGTTGCACAACTGTTGTGACAATTTTTCCAATCAGCGTCAAGCCTTCAAAGACAGCAATCCCAGACTGATAATGTGTACATTTCCACTCAGAGTGCTACAAATTAGAAATGCCCTGATCCAGCTTATTCAGTTTATTCACTGATATTGATACTTTAAGTATTTGCTGATACCTGATATCAACCGATACCGGTGTAAAGATGGAAAATGGCACCTTAAGTTTACACAGTTGACCAATTACACAAGCGTTCCAATTGTGTTGTGCAAATGTAATTTATTCTTCACATAATTACTGAACGGCTTTGTATGACTAAAAGTTCAAACATAATGAGATCTAGCCTGTAAATGGTTTTATTACATCCAGTTAAAGGCCAATATCCAACCAGTATATCGGCTTTACCAATACCACGGGACCAATACCTGATCCAGCATTTTTTTTCAATATTAGCAGCGATATTTGATGCCAGTATCGGTGCTTCCCTACTACAAGTATAAACCAGGCTTCAGCAGATTAGACATCACATCAAACTGTGACACAGGTAGGTCACTTCCAGCCCTACTAAGTAATAAACATGTATGTAGCCATTCACAGCTTACAGAACTGAGAGCATCCTAGCGTAGGCTCTATGGTCTCAGTGTGGAGCTCATGAGGCCTTAGGACCACAATAGTGGACTTTCCTCACAGGAACAGAGTCCGGAGCTGAGGGAGAGGAGAGCACAGGCCTGCCCATCCTGTTTACAGCACATCAAAAGCACATGCACAATGTCGCACACGCACAAACACACGCACACACGCACACACACACACACACACACACACACACACACACACACACACACACACACACACACACAGCATTCAATACTACACAAAGAGCGCTTACAAGAGCTAGGGTTTCAATTCAAGATTAAAGCTCTATTATGTATTATTCAGGCTTCTGCTTTGGGCACATTCACTCTTGGATTTTAGCTCTCATCTGCCTGTACAATGAATAAATGTAAAACTGATTTACAAAAAATTTTACCTTTTAAACGGTAATGGAATAGTAGTAAATAGTAGTAAATAAAAAAAATGAAGGAAAACCTACTCTGTTCTCTACAGACTTTTAACATTGTCACAACAGTCACACAGACATTGTAACCAGAAACAAAAAGCTAGGTTTGTATATGAATTTTAACAGATTATGCAAAGCTTAAAAAGTAAATAATGAATAAAAATGCTGCCTCAGTGGCCAGTGCAATTTCAAGTACTACGTAGCATCACACAGAACTGCATGAGTACGGCCAGATGTTTCTAATTACAAACACCTGGCTACCTATTAGACAAATCACACTGTTTCTTATATGTATAGACCTGAGCCTTCCTCCCTCTCATTCTCCCCTTTAGTCCCCCAAACCTCCAAAAACACCTCCTCCTCACTTTCCCTTTTAGTCCTCTACACCCCGCCCGTCCACCCCTCTCACTGTCCCCTTTAGTCATCCAGACCCCACCCCCCCCATCACCTAGCTCCACAGAGGGTGGATGGTTTTGAACATGAAAATTTGCCACTGAAATTCAGAACTGTCAGTAGGATTATTCTAAAATCAGTACATTTAGGTGTAAAAGATCTCTGGCCAAACCCACGGACAATATTTTTCACCTGTGGCGGCTCTCCCCTTTAATCCTCCAGACACTGCCCAGTTTACCAGCTTGATATGAAATGCAGTTGTGGGAGGAGTTTAGGTGTTAAGTTCAATTAATATACATAGTTGGATTGTTTGTTTATATGTCTGTACAATTTAGCACACTCTGCCTCAGTCTTGGTGTAACAGCTGTGTGTGCTTTAGGGCCCTTGTAATCTGCACACTGCCCAAAACAATCACTCCAGGCACGCTATGCTAATCGGGCTTTCAGATGACAGTGCAAAGGAGGACCGCTAATCCTGAACTGCTGCTCTGTGTAAACAGCAACACAACATGACAGGAGTGGCCAAACTGCAAACTTGGATTTGGTCTGGGAGTGACATAAAGTCCTTTCAGCTGACAACAATCATATCTTTCTGAAGTTAATGAGAAAAAATAATTTAAATTAATTTCAGAAACTTTGAAACTATGATTCTGACCTCTCTTCCAGATACATTTTAAACTATAGCGATTCTGGATGAAAATATCCAAACTGTTGTTTTTGAAGATAAGCAAAATAAGAAAATTGTGTATATTGTCCGTGGCTTTAAACATATCTCCATGGTCCATGACCCCATTTACAGTAAGAATGCATTTTCAGTATTTTTGAGCAAAAAAAGGTAATGGAATAAATGCAAGAGCTTAAGCTTAATGCCATACTGTGGGACATTCCAGGCAAAACAATAATATCTTCATGGAGACAAGCAGGTGTCGTATTTCCATCAGAAAAAAAAAAAAAAAGTATTTAAACTATTAAACTATTAAAATTTTTGCAACTGATTAATCATCTCTTAATTGCTAATCAGAAATATTGCAATGAGACATTATTCCAAATTGCTAGTCCTATTTAATCTGTAACTAGACTTGTGCTAAACACTACAACCAGCTGTTTAAATGCAGCTCATTCACCTGGCTGTACGATGAGAGGGCCAGTGGATAATGGAGGGTCTGACTGAAGAGGCTCATTCACACAGGACAACAGAGCACCAGAGCTCACACACTCAGCATAATAAAGGAGGAGTAAAACCGGGGAAAATAGGAAACATAAAAGCATGTGGTTAGGAGCAGAGTTTGACATTTGAGGAAGAAATTAGACATTTTTTTTAAATGTTAAATGGCACTGATTCATGTTCAGGAAATTAATACTGATAATCCACTTTTCAGAGCTTTTAATCATGTTATAGTTGTTTTCCCTTCTCATTTACCCTCTTGTTGTTTTTGGAGTGATTCGTGCATGTTTAAGTAATCATTAGTTGCTTAGTCAAGACGCTATATCACCAATCAACTCCCGTTTTCACCAGCAGCATACGCCAACTGCTCTGTACTTACTTCGTTTTCCAAATTTTATTTTCTTAATTGCTGATGTGTGCAGGATTCAGCAGGGTCACGTAGTAATTTTGGTACAAATGTAAAAAAAACCAACAAAAAACGTGCTCGCTAGCATGATGTGCAGCTATCCATAGGAGGGGCCAACAGCTACACGGCTCTTTGATGTGATGATGTTTACAGCAACATCAGTTTCCAGCGCCGTACACCACAGTTTTCTGATGCGGAAGTCAGCAAACTTGTTTCTTTCATCAAGTTGTTTTAGCTGATTATTATAATGATCCACGGGTGTCATAGATTCTAACCATATAGTAGACACAAGCACAATATGTCTTCTTTAAAGAGGCACTGACTAAATCTTTTGTTTTGAGGGTCTGAGGCTTCTAGATGTTATTATTTTGCATTCAATGTTCTGCAAAATAGCATAAAACTTCATTAAGACAAGCAAACAACTCCATCAAACCAAAGTCAAAAAAATTGGAGGAGTGTTAAGTTTATACCATACTGCGGAACACTCCAGGCAAAACAATGGAATATTCATGAAGCAAGAAGGTAACTGACCCAACACCAGAAAACCTACATAGAATAAAAGGACTGTGCTAAAACTTCAAAGGTCAATAGATCACAGTCTAAACTCTAAATGATAAGGCAAGTGTATTTTAATAGACAGGTCTACAGCCAATCCACAGTAAGAGTGCGTGGTACTGATCCAGATGCAGCTCATTTGTCTTTTCTTGTGCTTCTTATCATTATAATCGAAGTTATGGAACGTAAAAAGTGAACCTCGTAAACGTTAATATACCGCGTGGACATCACACATGTTTTTGCCGAGGCACGCATGAAATTAGGCTTCAAGAGAGCGTGATATGCAAAAGAGCTTTCTACCATGTTAAAACATTTCCTCATCAAAAAACATGCCTGAAGTTTTAGATGCATGCATGATTGAGTAATTTCCCATTAGCGGAATGAACACAGTGATTGTGTTGTGTTAACGCTCTGAAGAGGGGAGTGATTTAGTGCGGGGAGCAAAAGGAGTGGGGACGCAAAGCATCAAAAATGAAATTGCAACGTATTAAGCATGTTAAAATGTTTCAGCATTTAAAAAACAATAAAAGGTAACACGGTGATCTAAATATATAGTATGTGTTAGCAATTAATACCCCATTTAAGTGTAATAGCTCCTCTTTAATATATTATACAAATGCATTCCAGACTCTTAAATGTGGAAGTATTGGTCCTATCAACACAAAAGAAACCTGTAGTGATCCTGACACCCTGCTCTCTTTACCACCCGTCTATGTTTTTAATAAGATCTACATTTTTGTGGTGGTGTTGCGTCGCATGTGCCTCTGTGCCCTGCTTGAGAGAGAGGGAGTGCTGGGTTTCACCGGGCTGGCCTGGACACTGCTCAAGGTCGCACCCCAGGCTCACTCACACATGAATTATTCAACCTGAGCTCAGCCTTGCACACACCGCTCCACTCTGGGTCAGCCCATGCTTACCAGTAGAGTTCACATGGCTGTGGTGTGGGTAGAGTCAAAGTAGAAGATTTGTCACAATAGAATTAAAATTTCAAAGGTGTACTGCTACATCTTCTGGGCAATGCATCATAGTCTCAAGACATGGTCGTTGTGTGTCTGTGTGTGTAGTAGGGGGGCGGGGACTAAACGCAAACATCCTGCCCACAACCACATTTCAAATAGAGTTGCTAAACTGGGCATTATCTAGGTACTAAAGAAAAGAATGAGAGAGGTACAGGGTTTAGAACAGGGGTCCACACTTTGCGATTCCTGTTTGAAATCACAAACACCTGGCTGTAAAGAGGGCAACCCTGTGTGATGTCACCAACTACTTGAAATTGCAGTGACCACAGAAGGCAGCACAGTTTTTGACTGGTTTTGACCAGAAAGCTGCAAATGTACCTAGCTTGCACTAAAATTGCATTAAAAATAGACTAGGAACAGTAGATAATGCTATTAAAACACTGCGTTTAGTTTAGTGTAAAAAAAAAAAAAAAAAAAGTTAGATTTGTGTTAAGTTTTTTAAAGTGTATGCCTGTAATTTTTTATATATTTCATTTTCTTAAGAATGCATATGTTTAACCACCTGCCCTGTACTATAATGTAAAGTAAGCTGTAATAACAAAATACTTGATAGTTGCCAGAGCTGTTCAAATTTCATAGAAGGAAACTTAGACCAATGGAGTGAGTCCTGGAGTGAGGAGGACACAGTCTCAGACAAAGAAAATCATAATTTTTGTAGATGGATTTTTAAACTGTTGAACTTAAAAATTAGATTTAAATTCTGAGAGCGACTGCAGCTGGATTTATACAGGAGGTTGTGTTTGGGGAGCTACACAAGCTTAAAGGATTTACAGCAATCAAGAGTTGGCTAAATTCCTTATGAACAGGTAACGACATGATTTTGAGAAATGTTTTTGCAGGTATATGTCAGCTGTTGTAATGGCTAGATTGTGTAAGCTAATAGCTAACTTTAACTACATCTGTGTAGTGTTTGCTCCTTACCATACCACAATGCATTGTTAAGAATCTAACATTATATTTCGGTAGCTATAACTGACATGTGCAAGAGCAAATGTCAGTCAACTAGAGCGTTTATTTCTGGTGCAGATATGCAAGTGTTTGGTTTGGGGGACGAGTTGAGCCTAAACGTTTATTAGCTTACTTTTGTCCAGTGAATAAAATACAATTAGGCTGCAAGTACAGCTATTGTAATAATAACTATCAGTAAACATGCTGTACAAGACTCGCCTGAGATCACCAATTACCAACATCTTTGAAGTTTTGGGTAAGAGAATACATTTTTCACATAAAGATCTGTAAAAAATTATTGTTTATTTGTTGCTGAACACCTGGAGTCATTGTAGAATTATCTTCTTATGTACAAAATACTATTTTCTCTCTCTTCCAGTAGACAGTGTATGAATACAGTAATAGAAATGTTTTTATTATTCAGGCCTGTTGGTCAGATGAGATCGTGAAGAGAACAACAATATAAATGATTTTTTTTTCAGAAACTATAATATTAGATTTCATTCAGGATTGCTTACAATAACTGTGTTTATAAGAGTTTCTGAATGCAAAAACAGCACATTATAATATTAAATTTGTTTTATATTTGTTTGTAATAATCGCAACCAAGTTTTTTACAGCTGCCTCAGTAATCTCATTGGAGCCTGGAAATATATTCGCTATACTGCACATCAAGCATGTCCAAAGTTGCCTGGGCAAATGTAGGACCCCTGCCTCATTAATGTAGCTCTATAGGTGTGGCACTGTGTATATTTTGACCTTCCAGGAGGGGCCGAGTTACTGAGGACATCCAAAAGCACAGTTTGGTCTTTCTCCAGCTGCAGCTCATGATGGAAAAGACAATGATTTCCCACTTTTAAGACATTTCTTAGCAGATTATGTGTATGAGGCACAATAACTAAGTTCATTTCTGCATAAACTTGTGGATGTGAAGAAGATAATCCACATAAATTCTAAAAGGACATATGTAAAATATCCATGTGTGCTGCTCAAAGTCTCACCTTCCAAACAAGAATTAAAGCACCAAATTTGCCTGGACAACCTAAACCACACACTTTGACAAAACTTTACAAAGACGCGGAAGATGGGTCTAGAACCATATCCTGTCTCCTCGATTTCCAATGGGGATGATTGACAGCGGAGTAACCCATCAGATAAACACATCGTCTGTTTGCATCTAAGCAAATATAGCGGCTTATGAGTAGAAAAGGAAAAAAAAAAATAGCAGACAACTGAGAAAGAGCACAGACCCCAAAAATTAAGAGAAACTGGCTGGTCGAACAACCAAAGCCCAACTCTGCACAGCTGAGCAGCTAATTCAAACAAGTACAAATGGTAGGTCGTACAAGTTGCTTCTTACCTCTTGATGCAAACAGTATCAATCAGCTGCAGTCCTCATCCTCAGGCCTCACATGAACAGGGACCAGCCAGGAGCACCTCTGGGACATTCAGTCTGCAACAAAATCAGGTCTGAGCTTAGCGCCAGTGTTTAAATATGGCATTTCTGAGGAGGCACAAATATGACACAGATCACAGACGCATACATCGAAAAATAAGGATGGTCAACACTGCTTCCTTTTTTTTGGCAAAAACAAAAAAAAATGCATGCATGACTATTTTTTATGTTTTTTCTTATTATGACTTGGTTTGATGGGACAGTACCTGTGGTCATTATTTATCATAATTTTACAGTCAAGTTCACCTTTCTCACGCCAGATTGATAATGTGTATCACTCAATAGCAATCTGGGATGGCTCTCGCTGAAAGCAATCGGAAAACATAGAACGTCATGACGATTATTTGAATCTGATTGGTCAAAGCGTGACAACAGTGGAACAAGCAGAAAAATCAAACTCTTGTTCAATCCAGTTGAGAGAAAAGCACAGACACCCTGTACACAAATGCACAAAGTTCTTACCTTCTGCACATTTTACACAAAGAAAATAGTCTGTATTGTCGCTAAAATAGACTGAAGTATGTCTTTTTGAGGTTTGCACACAAACCTCAATGCTGCTCAGTGATTGGTCCTTCCATCCGATTAACCTAACAGTGGGAGCATGCCATGATGAATTCTCATGAGTTTGTGAACTCACAAATATCATGAGAAGAAAAGTACAAAATACAAAAAGTAGCAGTGAAAAACAATACCTCTATCTATGTCACCAACACTGAAAAGTCCATAAAAATGCAGCTACAATTTACACACAAGGATGGCAGTTTTAACATGCATTTAACAAAATAAGTTTCATGATTTATTTTAATTACTCTAATCTTAACTATTGTGTAATTTAAATTTAGTCAAGTGTTGTCCCACAGACTGTAAAAAGGAGTGGATTAAGGGAGTGTGATGTCACCCATAGCGTTTGGCTAGAGTCCAGTGAAGTGCATCAAAGCTAGCAGTTACAGGAGCGATATGTGATATCTGCCAGGAATGTTCACCCAGGAACTACAGTTATACATTTTACCAAAATTAGCCAATATTTCTTAGTGAAATCTTATCAGTAATTATGTTAATTCAGTAAAATATACAGTGTAACCTCTCATATGCACTTAATCTTCTTTTAGCAATTATTGAATACCTGCTTTTTATACTATACCAGCAGTGCTTGTTTAGAAACTATATCAGCAATGCAACAAAAATCAGACATTCACAGACAGATTTTATTCAGGATTACAATCAGGCCGCAAACTTCAAGGACATGTCATGCATTCTGACAGTGACAAAAAGGTTGCTTAAGTAATGTGGCAAAACATTTCACCCATCTATTCCATTTTCTTCCATGTATTTGAGCAAAATATATTGTAAGCGGCTCTTGAGGTCAAAGTAAGTAATCAGCAAGTACGCATTAGCATGCCAAGTATTGTGAGCTCTACCATCATTGCAAAACTACACTTTTCGTTTTCTGAGCTGTGAAAAGCGCTTGTAAACTCATCATGATGAATAATTAGCATGCTGGGGATGCATAAGACAGGTCTGGACACAACCCGACTGAATGAAAGAAGCGTCGTTTTAATGCTCTGTTGACCCGGGATCATGAATAAATAAACTGTTACAGTGTAAAGTTGCTAGAGTGATAATTTCCACATCTCAGACAAAGAGCTGAAGAATCTCAGTTTTAATGAGATCCATCTGGACAAAAAGCTTGTATGGTTATTATTAGTCCACAAATGTGCTAGTCAAATTTGATCAGTATTTATTACAAAAAATAACTTACATTGGCTAGCTCTGCGAATGAGTACTATATAGTGTAGTAGAGAGTGCAGGGTGATGTCGTAAATGAAGGTTAGAGTCTAGTCCAGGCGTTTGGACACAGTCATGGTGACGACCAGTGGCATGAGGAGTGAGTGTAAACATATCCACTAGGGCTGCGATTTTTCTGACAAGAATTACGACTGTGATTAGATTTGCGATTTGTGTTTTAATAATGAGATTCTGTTCAAAGTTCACAGATTTTAAAAGCAGAGCAAACAGAGGGCAGGGCTGGATAAAGGGCACCCAGCAGCACACAGCCATATGTTTAAGTATATGTTTATGTGGATCCATATGTGTCCTTTCATGTCCCGAGTTCAAACTCCACAGACAGCTCTCCTCACCCAGCCCTCCTCTCATAGACTGGGCTTGGGCCAACGTGTGCGCACATCCTGGGCTAAAATTAGCTCCACTGCAGCTGCACACACAGATGATACCCCACTATAGGGGCACACACGCTGTTCTAATGTCCAGAATCATCCCCAAACGCACACAGTATTTTTACAGTGGCCTCAATCAGCACTCTTTTTCGGGGACAGCTGTCTACTCTTGGAAGCGAGGATGATAGAGCTAGAGAGCCTCCTTACTTAGCATGTCTTTACTGACTCAAACCCAGAGCTCGTCTTGTGAGCAGCACCTTGACTCAGTGGTGACACTCAGAAAATCTAAGTCCATGCTGATGAGGGGTGCAGTCATCTAAGCTCTACCTTTGTTTGGCATGACGCATGGGGTTGTCATGGTGCAGCTAAACCCAAAGGTCCAACTTCCTCTACTCCCTCGCACAACAGGTCCCAGGTTACAAATAGGAAACAAAAGGGAAAGCGCTCACATCCTCATGGAGTCCTAATCAGAGGCAGCCATTGAAGCTGTCAAATAGATTTAACATTCTTGACCTGAACGAGTTTCCATGTTTATCAAGTCACAAGGGGCTGCCATCTCCTATTAGATCCACGTGAGACATCACAGCGGCATCCCTTGCATTACGACAACAAAAACAGAGTAATTCCCATATTCGTAAAGACACTACAAAGCAGGAAAAGAGGGCAAAAAATCCCTGTCCCAACATGTGATTAATCCGCAATCAGCTGGGCTTTGGTTGGTAGGGGAAGATAAACACCAGGCTCACACACACTGTCCAACATATCCACCATGACAGTGCATATCGGGTCCTGTAACATTAAACTACAACAGTCTGAGGTGTTGGAAAGTGACTACAAATCGCTTATTCACCTTATTCCGGAAGTTGTTGTGGGTACCGCCATTGTCATTCGAGCCATACAAACTGCAAAGCCATTTTAAAGCCTCCCAAAGAATCGGTGCAGTATAGACTTGTTGGTGCACATGAATGTAGAACGTTTTACACAGATCAACCTACTTTATATCATATTTTGTATGTCACAAGTGTAGTTGGATCTGTCAACTTCACGTCTGAATAATTTTTGTGGAGGAATAATCTATTTACCCAACGTCGGAGCCTGCACCTAATAAGCCTACTGAGTGACTCCTTTCTCATAGAATAAACACTATCTCATGTGATTCTTTGACAAAATCGGCACCCGCCGACTTAGATTAGATAAACTGTTTTGTAGACATAAAAGAAATTAGTGGAAGTTGTGTAACTTGGTTGATATCAATAGTACAAGACACACGATTTCATGATTGTCTACATCTAAACTGGCTGCACTAGAACTGAAATGGGAAAACAAGCTTTGGGTTATTTTGCTTCCCAAAATTAGAACACATTTCAAGAACATGTATAAATAAGAGGTAAATTAAAGATAAATGAAATCTTAGTTCTATGTGGTTTTAGAGAGGTCTATAGCTTGCCGTTTAGAAGCCCCAGTAAATTACAGGTGACATTGACGTACATATTGGCCATAAATTGGACTTGCCAAACCACTTACTAGGGGATTAAAAAATACTGTGGATTTCTGCAGAATTAAAGAGCGATGCACTAAATTTTGTTAATCTGAGGTGAGAGAAATGTAGTCCTGTCCTGTGTTTCAAATGTGTCACTGAAAAAAAACAAATCTGATTACATGTTTGGTTCTCTTGCAAGGTGCGATGGAGAGCGTGGGGACCAGATTGATATCCCTCTGTAGAAAAAATACAGAGATATCAGTCTGGACTTAGCAGAGAATCATAATACACAGGTAGGTCCCAAATTTAGAGCATGATAGTATAGATAGCTGTGATTGTTTCTTTGATGTAGCCATGGATTGCTTTCTGGGGTCCAACATTGACATTCAAGTGTCTTGCCCAAGGACACAAGAAAAGTATGCTGTCTGGAGCTGCGGCTGAATCACCCTCATGTGTCAGTCAGACTAGATCAAACCTAAAACGTGATGCTGTGAACATTGTAGATGTCCATGAGCCTAGCTACTCATGGACATGTGTAACTAGCTCAGAGCTGTGTACAGAGCTGTGAGCGACCATGGCTGTGTGGGTTTTGTACCTGATTTTTTCCAGTTATTTGAGCAAAGTGTGTCTTACGCTAGTACAGCTATATTGTATAATCAGCTCTTGATGTCTACATCTAATTACAAAGTGTCTGATAATCAGGAAGTGCACATTATGCAAGTTAGTTGTTTTTAGCTTCACCGTCACGGCAAAACTCCATACTGGTTTCTGAGAGCTGTAAAAAGCGCTTATAAACTCATTTATTTCTTTATTTGAAAAGGGGAAATTGTAAAATAATCAACATTAAGCAATGAAGATTTGCCAGTAGTCCCTTGGCCAGATGTGAGAAAGGCAGCCTTAATCAATTACACACATACACAGACCTAAATCATACAACAAACTGAACAAAATATACAATACAACTACAAAACACATACATTATAAATATATTATATACAACCAGTGCTCGCAGATCTATCTTTCCACAAGCCAACAAAATGTTGTGGTGAATAAAAAGAATGTTCAGAATGCGTAAGTTAAGTGAAGAATAACTTTGGACTAGTTCAAGACCATAAAAATCTGTACTTTTAAGTCTCCACAGGCCGTCATGTATATGTGCTAGTCCTTTTTTTCTAAACATAATCCAAACATAAAACTTGTGAAAGAGGGAGCATTTTTTTATACCGTGTTATGTTTCCTCAACAAAAACATGCCTGAAGAGGTTTTAGATGTCATCCATGCATGTTTGAGAATTGAGTAATGCTTAGCTCACAAGCCTACGTCATCCGAGCTGCCACATGACAATTAAATAAATTTTAAAAAGCATAATACAAAACTGTACACAACAGCTTCACAAACCTGACGTGATGGGCAGTAGCTTCATTCGGAACGTCAAAAACAAAGGTGAACTTATAAAACATGTTCATTTTAGGCGAATACGTAGGTAGGTAACACGGTGATCTAAATATGTGAAATATGTATATATATTATGTGTTAGCATTTAATGGCCCATAGAACTAAAATACACCCTCTTTAAAAGCTGAGAGGAGTTGGCTAACCATAAGTCTTTTTAAAACAATTTTAGCTTTGCCAGTCCAGTAAAGTACATGCCTTGGCAGCATATATTTTACACTGAAGGGTCTATCCTAAATCACTGAATAAAACACATTACAGAAGACTTTTTGGCTCAGCCTGACCCACTGCAGCAGCACACACAACTACCTCTGCCAAAACTACAAGCACAGAACTGCACTGATTTTACCAAAGCAATCAACAACAATTTTCAGTATTTCTTCGTTTAATTTAACAAGTGACTATGGCTGGGTATTGCCAAGAACCTCACAATGTATCATCCTGATACAGGGTCTATAATACAATATGTAACCTCATGCATGCATGTCCTTATTAAAATAGGTGTTGTTTTTATGTGGAATACTATAGCCAAAAAAAATTGAAACATTAAAAACTGGATTGGCAGATAACTAACCTTGCATAAAACGATGGATTCTCAGAATATCTCTAAGCACAGACTTACAGAAATCCTTCTTTGTAGGCTCCTGCTGGTGCAGTAGGGCCTTGCCATTGGGTGACCAATCACAGAACCAAAACAAACATGGCGATGCCAACAGACATACTTCAGCCTATTTTATCAAAAGTACAGACTATTGTGTGTGTGGAAAGCATGCAGGGGGTAAGCGCTTTGTGCATTTGTGGATGCGGAAGATGTCTGTGCTTTTCTCTCAACTGGATGTAACAAAAGTTGAATTTTTCAGCTTGTTGTGATGCTTTGACTAATAAGATTCTAGTATTTGCCATGACGTTCTGTGTTTTTCCAATCGATTCCAGCGAGAGCTGTTCCAGACTGATAAATGTGTTGAAACTCAATACAGAGTGCTGTGTATATCAGTCTGGAGAGAGTCAGGTTAAAATTCCACCAATTGCAAAGAAATGTGAATGTTTTAAAAGAAGCAAATGACTTTAGTTACCACTTCAAGGCAAAATAAAGCCACCAAATGTTCCTAAATCATGATCTGGCTCCACGACAATCGTACTAAACCCTATAGTTTCAATGGACAGTGGTTAATCTTGATGGTTAACAAATCATAAAGCTGCAATATAATCCCAGTCAAATTCAATTCAAAGTTCTCTCAAAATTTGAAAATTATAATCCCACTCATATTTTCATTTTGTACCCATGTGATGACACGTGCTCCTTACACAGTGTGAGAATGGTCCTATGGCCTGTGTATGTATGTATGTGTGTGTGTGTGTGTGTGTGTGTGTGTGTGTTTTGTGTATGTGAGCTCACAGTGTACAGTGTGAGGGCAGGTCATGCCCCTATGCTAATCTATGCACAGGCTAATTACAGCTCAGTCCCTCTGGCACCACATCTGTACCTCCTCTCCACAGGCCCTCCACACGCCCTCATCTCATACAATAACTGACAGGGACATGCACTGATGAGCACAGGGTGTACTCAAGCACCTGCCTCTTTTCCTTAGTGCTCTTTAAGTGTTCTTGTAGTCAACATATATTTTTTTTTTTAATTCATTTGATATTTCCCCCATAAAGACAGCACATGTGTAAAACATTGTTGACAATCCGCCTCATATTCACAATGTTATGAGCAAAACAGCTAATACAATAATAATCTGTAATTTCAATAGTATACTAAAAAGTGTGTTGAATTCCCATAGAAAAGTATGTCTCCCCTAAAGTTTTAGGTTGAACAATTTTCTGGAGTGGAGTGTCCACAGTCCAGTGAGAGGCTGCAGCTCACACAGAGGGCTGGGGCTCCACTGAATCAATGACAGGATTTTTGAAAATAGTGATAAAATGGTGAAAACATTATGTTACATATTCGCTAGAGTCAAATCAAAAATACTAATTTGAACAGGTAAAACTGGATTTGTTCACCTAAAATATCTTAAGAGTAGAGGAAATTACACAAAATTTCTTTTTGTCCTAGCCCGAAACTCGATACTAGTTTTGGTATTGATTAGCATCTGATTTTTGATACTTTTCAGGCACTATCCCACCAAATCTCCAAGTCATAATTAGAAAAACAAGAAAACCCATCATATGCACTTTAGAGCAATTCCAGCGTGTACTCTGGATGCTGTTTGATTCTAGTTGCCATAGCCCTCCTCCCTCAGTGACCCATGTGCTCTGGGATACTCCTGCACTAGTTACCGTGCAACTAGCAACACGACGCCACAGAAGTGAGCCAGTGTAAGTAGGTAAATGGAGTGTGTGGGCGTCCCAAATAGAGCGTGGCACTGGATATAGGCTGGTCCCACAGCTCGCCGTGACATAGACTGCCCAGAGAGCAAGGCGAGCTGAGGAAAAGCACATCAGTGTTTCCCGTTAATAGACAAGACTGTGGTGGTAATTTGAAAATCCACTATGTAACTTTTAAGGTTAGGGGTCCGCTGCTTATTTGTCTCCATGGAGATGTTTTTGCTTTTCCTGAAATATTTTACAGTATTAAAATGATCCATCTTAGAGCAAATCCATTACAGGTGCCTATACTGAAATACCTTGAACAACATGCATTCTCACTGTGAGCGGGTTTGTCTCTCCACAGATATGACCTGTAAGTTGGCCTGTTGGTATCACTTGCTTGTCTACACGAAGGTAGATAAGTTTAATGCCATAGTGTAGAAAATTCCAGCCATTCCAATAACTGCATGGAAACAAAAAAAGTTTCTTAGTGCAGTTTTAAGTGAAATAAGTGTGATGTATACAGCCAAAATTGCACTACATTCACAACTGAACCTGGGTTGTCAGTGTCTTAATCTGCAGATAAAATACATATACAAGTTTTTCTCATTTGCCATTTATGACATCAACCTATCCAGGGATTGAAGGTGGAAATTAGCAAGGTAAAAAAACAAAAACATTCTCAGTATATGGACAGTGTGAAAGCTTAGAACCTCCAGAATTTACTCTCTGACCTGCAGAGGCTGCACTAGCACTGATTCATGATTAGCTGCATGTGCTGGGGTTTAGTTTAGGGATGCACTGATCCAGCCTTTTCAGTTCTGATATTAGTTTTGATACTATGCTCTAAGTATCTGTTGATCTGTGATGTTGACCGATACCAATGCAGGGACTGAAACAGCATTTATTTCCTTGAAATAAAAAAACATAACACATTTCGATAATTTTTTTTCAGTCTTACGTAGCTGTTATTTCTCATATAACTACAGAACAGGAGCACCATTGTGTAGAGCGGCCTCTGTGCCACATGCTGGATTTATAAAACTCTTATTAGGTGTAGGACTTTGCTTATCTCTGCACCCTGGCATATACTCTACGTAAAGTCTGGAGTGGCGGGGAAAAGACGACACTCATGGAGAGGAGCAGAAGTAAAGAGAGTTTGAGGAAGTGTTTGAGCTGTTTATTTCATGCATTAGTCTCAACAATATTATGCTGTGCATTATATTAAACAAAAAAAAAATTCAAACATTATTAAACTGTGGGCCACCAATGGCCAGTAAATAGCCTTATTGCATTAATTCATATGTCTAACCAAGATATCTGCTGAACCGATATTTGGAAGCCAATATCTGATCCAGCATAGCCCATACTAGTATCAGATCAGTGCATCACTAGTTTAGGTCTTGATAATTCATGTCAGAGAGAGTCCATTTAAGTTTAAACCAACTGGATTTCAGTATTGGAACTGGCAACCCAAATGAGAGACTCATGTGAAGCTCATTCTCCTTTCTAATTAGATAATCGTCTTGACAACCAAAACACCAAATTATAACATAAATAAATGGGGCATCACCAATGTATTTGTAATTAAGAATAACTCAGCATTGAGAAATACTGATTTTAGGATTGTTATCAGTAAAACAAAGGTGATGTGAATATGTTTACCTTATGTCTGAGGACACGGATAGGTCAAGTTTATGGAATTTAACATGTAAATCTTACATACAGTTCCTTTAAATAAAATAATCACCAGATCACTTGTGGCTCCATAGCCTCAGTACAAACCTGTGGGAGACAGTGGCAGATGGTACAGTGGTATAATCTGTGTATATGATACAGTTAATAGGAGCAGAGCTTATTATCAGATCATATGGCTCTAGTCTAATCTGTACTGGCCCATTGTACAAACCACACTGGAGCACAAGCAAATGTGCAGAGGGAACATGCAAAACAGACTGACCTGGACCCAGGAGTTATCATTGGTCAAATTATATAGGGACTGCCCAAGAACTTCAAAAAGTCAAGCCAATGCATCCATTTAATATTAAGTATTAGAGGACAAACAATGAGTGACAAAAAATGTAATGCTAGTACTATTTCAGCAAACAAACATGTCATATGCACTTTAAAAATCTAAATCTTACATATAGTTCCTTTAATTTCATAAACATGACTGTGTCCTCAGATATTAGGTAAATATCAGCTCAGTGAGTGAATTGTGGAGGTTCTGAGCTTTCACATGAAGCATGGCCTGTCCATATACTGACAGTGAGAAAAACTTGCATGTGTCCCCTATCTGCAGATTAAGGCACTGGCAACCCAAGTTCTGCTGTCATTGTAGAACAGTAAGAGCACAGGCTATGTACAGTTCCTTTAAATGCTCAAGCTAACACAGCTTTGTATAGATTAATCCAACTAATTTCATCTTAAGAAATAAAGAATAAAATGTCAAGGTGCCACTTCATAATAACTGCACCTTAAAGTAGGGTATTATGCTAAATCAACTTTTGAGCTTTCTATTGTGTTGTAATGTTCCCTCATTAAAAACATACCTGATGCCATCCATGCATGTTTGAGTAATCTAGAGATCTCTCCCGCACCCTATTTAAACCCTCTATACCGTTAGCCTTAAGATTCTGTCCAATGCTTAGCCCACGAGCCTACGTCACCCATGCTCCCTCACTTCAGTTGTCCATAAATATACAATAGAATGATATAAAACTGTAAATATCAACTTCACAAACCTGATGTGACGTACAGTGGTATCATTAGCGGGATGCACGCTAATTGTGTTGTGATGGCGTTCTGAAGGGGGAGTGACATAGCGGGGAGAGCAAAGTCAGGGGAGACTCAGAGCGTCAAAAATGAAACTTATAAAATATGTTCATTATGACTTAAGTCTTCGTTCATGCTTTATAGAGGCTAAATAATTGTAGTTATTATAAATTGTTACCAATGTCAATAATATAAAAACATGGTGTGAAGTAGTAGTTGCGTGAAGCCAGTGAGCCATAGGAGAGGTAGACACAGTTCTTCACAGATCTGACCTGTGTTTGGTTACTGTGTAGTTTGGACCTTATCTGCCTTCTCCACACACAGCCCTGAAAGTCTGCTTCAGTGCACAGGCCACACCAATATTTGTGTAGTGACCATGTGCTCTGCTGTTGTATTTCAAGGACAGCGGCGTATTTTAAAGCAATAACAGCCAAAAACATTCAACACATGAACAGCAAACACAATAACAAGAATGTTACTGAAATGTACCTGTCCAAGCACGATAAGGTTCATGTTCCACAGCTTTCTAACACGTAGCAGCTAATGTTTTTAGCTTTACTGCATCTGCTTCGCTGAGGTCCATTTACCTTCTGCTGTTGACAATGGTGTTTTGTATGCACAGAATTCTGACTGGGTAAGTTTTACCTGTTTTAGTACAATCATCTCAGTAAGAAATGCTAATTGATACTTTGCAAAAACATCAAGCTGGGGGCGCTGTACATTGCACGTCAAAAAAGTGAAGTTTTCACTTTTGTAGCGCCATCAGTCTTGTCTATTTTTAATGGCAGCCTCATTTCAGGGGTGGTTCCACATAAACTTTAAACATACAGTTGTGCAGCCACCGCTTAAAAAACCTGAGCTTGATCCAATTGTGCTTTTAAATTTTAGGCCATTCTCCAAGTTGTCATTTTCATCAAAGGTTTCAGAAAAAATTGTTATAGTATCTCCTGAGTACAACCTACTTGAGGTCTTCCAGTGTAGTTTTAAAGCAATGGACAGTACCAAGTAACAGTACTTTTAAAAGTTTTTGATGGCATTCTTTTAGCTTCTGACTCAGGTGAGTGTGTTGCCCTTGTTTTACTTGATTTAAGAGCTGCACTGATACTGTGGACCGTGACATTTTAATATCGCGACTTGGACATTGGGTTAGAATCAAGGGTGTTGCTCTGGATAGGTTCAGGTCTTATCTGAAATAAAGGTCTTTTGTGGCCGTCTGGGGGACTGTGAGTCTTCCTGTGCTGCTCTGTCTTACGGAGTTCCACAAGGATCCATCTTCAGTCCTATTTTGTTTTCTATGTATTTACTGCCCCTGGGCCCAATCATCAGGAGACATGGTATCTCCTTTCATTGTCATGCAGATGACTACCAAATGTATGTTTCCCTGAAAAAGAAGAATGGCCTCTCTGTGAACTGTTTAAAGTGATGTTTGGAGGACATTACATCCTGGATGGGCTTTGAACTTCCTTCACTGTAATGATTCAAAGACTATCAGGTAATGGTATTTGGACCCAGGTCTGCTGGTTTCACTTCTGTGTATCTTGACAACTTGGAAATGTACTACAAAATGGTGAATCTGGGGTTAAAAAATTGAGTCAGACCTTAAGCTTGAAGGCCAGATTTGCTCAGTTGTCAGGTCTAGTTTCTTACACTGCCGACAACTGGTAAAAATAAAACACCTTTAGACACGACAGCACTTTGAAACGGTAGTCCATGCCTTCATAACCATCCAACTGGATTACTGTAATGCACTTTATTTTGGGGTGAGCCTGTCCTCTATTGCTGCAGTTTGTCCAAAATGCGGCTACACATCTTTTAACTGGCACTCAAAAATATGAGCACATCACCCCAATTTTATCCTCCCTTCTCTGGCTGGCTGTGCACTTTAGGATCCATTTTAAACCGCTTTTATTTGTTTTTAAGTGTTTGTATGGTGCTACCCCACTGTATCTCTCTGAACTTTGTGGTGGCAGGACCAAAACTGTTGAATTAGTTGCTTTTGCACATTAGACCAGCCTCTTCTGTACCTGTTTTTAAATCACTTCTTTGAACACACATATTCCCTTTGGCCTTTGACACACTTTGAGTTTATACTGTTTTTTAAATTGTTTTATTCAGTGTGCTTTAATGTTGTAGCATTTTATTCAACTTGGTTGTTTTTTAAGTGCATCATATATAAAGTTGCAGCAGTTGCAGTATGTCTATGGCAAAGTGTTCAGTAGTTCAGTACTATGGTGACACGACTCAAATATTAGCAAACACAGCCAAAAAGTTTTAAGATAGTCCGAAAACCCGAGAAAAAATACAAAAATCAGTGCACCTTGTTATAGTTCCAACTAAGTCGAGTGTTTCTAGTCAGATTGTGTTAAAATAAAGCTCAGGTTAAAGTCTAACTTGAATAACAGAGTTCCAGACAGAACAGAAACTCCAGTTAGCATCACACCCCCAGAGAATGTTGATGGCATCAGCTGCAAAGTATCAATGAACATGTGACAAGTAGGACCACAGCAACTAATAGTAGCCTAATAATTGAAACTAGTCGACTGTTCAGATAATCATAGTTGCCTTTTAATAACTAGCAGTAGCAGTTGATTGAAAAGAACTTAACTAGTTGACTATTAAAATACTTTGCCCTGTTTAAATGCCCAAAATAATAGGTATGGAAAAATGCATTTGGCGGTAATAAAACATAATAAAAAATAAACACAACATAAATAGCCTACCACAAAACTTCGTTAAAATAGCCAAACGTGAGGCCTACAAAATGACAACAACATCCCACAGTCCATCCGTGTAAAATGACACGTTTATCTGGGCTCTGCTGTTTACTATCACCCTGTGCTACGTGTACAGCTCATTCATTACAGGTAGAGGTAGAGCTGTCGCTTCCGCACTAAAATGAAGCTTACTGACATCCGTTAACACCATAAATATGAAGAGACAGATTTAAACAACTCTGTATGTTGTAGTGGAATATGAAGTCCTCGCATGAGTCCAAACAACATGGTTAAATGGACAGTTATCGTCACAGTCCACAGTCCATTGCGGGGCTGTTAGCTGTTAGGTAAACGCTAGCTGCACACCGCCGTTAGCCTCTTTAGCTGGGCTTGAAGCAGCCTGCTCTTGACAGCAGCTGGTGGCCGTCCTCGTCCTCCTTCTCCGTAGTCGTGACCAGGCCAAAGCGCTCACAGACGCAGCAGTAAACACAGTCCGCTCCCCTCCCACAGCCTCCCGTGCCCCGCTCTGCGCTCCTCTCCGCGGATATCCATCACCGCCACAGCGCGGATGATGTTTCAGGTCAACCCTAGTCCCACCTGGAGACCCCGCCATGTAAAAATACACCTCTCCGCACCGCAGAGCACTTACCCGGCCGGAGCTGCTGCTGGCTGCGTGGCTCGGTGCCCGTAGGAGGTGATCCGGGGGTGAAGGAGCAGAGCGGTCACCCAGGTCGCGCAGGGTTCCTCCGGAGCTGCAGCGCCGTGGTCCTCCTCCGTGCGCCGTGTGGTGTGGGCTCTCCGCACTGCTACGGCACTGGCGCTGCTGGAGCCGCGCCACGCGATTGGTCAGACGGAGCGGAACTGAGCGGAGCGCGAGCGTGCGGAATGAGCGCGCAGCAGGCGCGTTCAGGAGCCTCGGAAAACTCCACTCCCTGAGAGCGAGCAGACAGCGCCTCCGGGTGCGCTTTTAGAAAGGACTGGGATCGTAAATACACCACATGAAATGTTACTCATATAAACACATCGCTTCAGTGCATGAACATATTAACTGCGACATTTTAACTGGCTTGGATGTATTAGCCTTACCAGTGTATTAACTTATTTACAAATTAACAAAGTTTAAATCCAGGCTCAAAACAGTTCTGTTCAGTTGTGCATATAACTGAAAGTTTTTTTTTCTTCACTCTTCTGTTTTAATGTTAATTTTATGATGATTATTTATATTTTGATTTGTGTGATTTTAATTTCTTTCTTATTCTGTAAAGCACTTTGAATTACTTTGTGTACGAATTGTGCTATACAAATAAACTTGCCTTGCCTTAACTTATGAGTCACATCATTAGACTGTAGGCCATATTTATCATATTTAGGCATTCGGCCTGTTTCACAGGGTTATAGCGAGATAAATGTTTGTGTTGAACTCAGATTTCACAAAGGACATTTACCCAAAGTGTAATTGTTAGTCATTTCACCATTAGGCTTACGCACTGGGTTATGAAATACTACACCATACTACACTACTGTTATTAACTCTCCTTTCACCCATGATGCAAGAAGCCAAAAGTCTCGTCACCTTTTAAGAAGCGCCGCCCATTTTTTTTACTTTCACTTTCTCTTCCGTCGTAATGGTGCGTAATGGTTTGGGCAGCTCGAGCGCGTACATTTTTCCTTAAGTTCCCCTTTTTTTGAAACAGTGAAAGGGGAACCTGAGAGGGGGAGGTGTTTTCCCCGAAAGTTTGTGACGTTTAAGTCATGGATATAGTACGAGCGTCATAAAACCATTGTGTTCTCTTTTGTTCTCGCGCATCGAAGCTGTGAGTATGTTTCTTTATCTTCTTATCATTATTGCATATTTTGAGAGTAAGAGTGATAGGTTAATACTTTTAAACAAGGCGTATCCAGCCTTTTATTCTAAATATGTCACTCTCTAATGCAGGAAGTGTTGTCTAATCTAGTTTTTCCGCTCCATAAATAACACAAAGAAGTAAGTAACTCAGAAAACATGGCCTACTGAAGGATTTTGATTGGAGAGCTAAATGTGGCCAGGCAAAATAAGGCAATTTACATTTGTTTATACAGCACAATTCGTACACACAGTAATTCAGTGCTTTACAGACTTGGAAAAGCCTAAATAATCATTATAAACCTAACATTAAAAGTGTTAGGTTTATGTTAATAACGAAACAAAGCCAGTATAAAGAAAAACCCTGGGTAATAAGTAGCCTGTATAAATGACTGGACTCTTAGCTGTTCCTGAAAACGAACTAGAGGCACTGTTCTCTCTCATGGTCTGTCACTCAAGTTAGCCTTTAATCTGAGTGTTAACAGAGTAAAGAACTGACTGGCTCCTCGCCTCTTCTAAAATATGTAGTTTAATTTAAGTGTGAGTTTCCTGTTGAAATGAAGGTCAGCATAACCAGAGCAACATTTCACTTTTACTTTTAGGATGAGCAATAACTTTGGCCAGCAGTTTCACCAGTTTATTATTCTGTTAAGTATTTTTTTAACATATTTTGTAAGGTAATTTACATTGCAATATGTCAGGTTATTTTTATGCACTTTAGGATCCATTTTAAACCGATTTTAATTGTTTTTAAGTGTTTGGATGGTGCTACCCTACTGTATCTCTCTGAACTTTGTGGAATTAGTTGCTTTTGCACATTAGACCAGCCTCTTCTGTATCTGTTTTTACATCACTTCTTTAAACACACGTATTCCCTTTGGCCTTTGACACACTTTGAGATGCTGACAAATGTATTTAGATTTTAGCATTGTATTCAACTTGGTTGTTTTAAAGTGCATCATATATAAAGTTGTAGCAGTTGCAGTATGTCTATGGCAGAATGTTCAGTAGTTACTATGGTGACACGACTCAAATATTAGCAAATACAGCCAAAAAAGTTTTAAGATAGTCCGAAAACCTGAGAAATAATACAAAAATCAGTGCACCTTGTTGTAGTTCCAACTAAGTCGAGTGTTTCTAGTCGGATTGTGTTAAAATAAAGCTCAGGTTAAAGTCTAACTTGAATAACAGGGCTCCAGACAGAACAGAAACTCTAGTTAGCATCACACCCCCAGAGAATGTTGATGGCATCAGCTGCATCAATGAACATGTGACAAGTAGGACCACAGCAACTAATAGTAGCCTAATAATTGAAACTGTTCAAATAATCATAGCTGTATTTTAGTAATTTTTAATACTAGTCGACTGAAAAAAGTTGACTATTAAAATACTTTGCTCTGGTTAAATGATAAACATGAATGAATGAATAAACATATTTGAATAGGTATGGAAAAATGCATTTGGGCGTAATAAACCCTTAATAAAAAATAAACACAACATAAATAACCTACCACAAAACTGCGTTAAACTGTCCAAACAACATCCCAACATTCATGGTCCTACACTTTGGGCTTGAGTGCTGTGTTTGCTCATTTCCATTCACTTAATCGCATTCATACAGAAAATGTAGAGAATCAGTGGAACGTTATGTTATATTTTTAAATTGTAATACTGTATTGATCTAAAACAACTTAATAAAAATGTCATCTCATCAGTGTGCCTCTCAATATTGATTTTGATGCCACAATATTAATGAAAACTCTTTCTTTAGACAGTTGAATGTGTTTTTGGTCATTAAATCATAGTACTTCCTTTTACCATGTGGTTTTATATCTGTGTAACAACCAGGTAATTACAGGTAGTTTCCATTGTGGTCCATGCATGTGCAGAGGTCAATGTGGTCTTATTCATGTGGTGCATTTGCATCTTGTGAATCTGCCATCTGTTAGTGTCGTTACCTGCTCAATTGAGTATCTAGTGTCGATACTAGCCTGAGTTTTTAGAGAAACGGCTCCATGGGCAGAGTAGTGATCCGGGCTAGAGATGTGCTGTAGACTGTAAACTGTTATCCAGTCCTTCTCCAGTCAAAAGACCCAGTAAGGACAAAGTTATGGTCTAGAAATTTCGTTTGACTAAACAAAAATGGGTCTTATTCACTCACGATCTGCGGCAAACTCATTTTTTTTTCAGTTTTTCAGGAATTATTTGAGTTGCTTAATTCCTAAATGATCAGTTTAGACATATTTACTGCATCTAAGTTAGTTTTGTTGTGAAATGAAAGAGAAGAGAGCAGAGTGCAGGGGGCTGAGGAGGAGGAACTGAATTATTGCTGCTGCTGCTGCTACAGGGGGAGGCTTTACTCTTACATACTGTAGCTAAATAAAACAAGATCTTCACAATAAAGATATTATAGAGCAGGGGGTCAAACTCAAATTCGCAGTAGGCCACAGTTTAAAACTGAGACAAATTCATGAACCAAACTGAATATTCACTGAAAAATTGATTGTACCTGATATGTAATATTTAACTTTTTCACATGGAAACAAATTTTAGTTTTAAACACAAAATCTGGAATAACTCAAGCTTGATATTACAAACAGATGAGAAATTTTGAATAAAAGGCACATCAGTAGTATTCACTTCTCTGTAGCCTTTTAAGTTCCCTTTTAAAGTAAATCTTTTTTTCACAAGCCAAAAAAATACAATAATAATAATTTCGTTCACTGAAAATTAGATTTTCAAACTATTAGCAGTCCATGCTTAAGAGTAGGAAAAGTCTAGAGAGAAAACATATATTCAAGCTCAGTTTACTACACTCTGATTTACTTTGCGCATTGGATTCGCATTTTGGGATTTGTAGTATTAGTAGTGCAGGCGCTACATACCGGCGGGCCAGCTCTAATGCACATTTTATATGATCTCACCGGCCAAATATAATTACACTGCAGGCCAGATTTGACCCGCGGGCCTGAGTTTGACATACATGTGATAGAGTATAGACCTATCTCTAAACAGGGATTAATACATTATAAACCTCAGACTTTGTGTTGTTAAAAATAAAAAAAAACAAAAAAAACAGTCTAATATTGGTTAATGGCCTAAGCTTTCCCCACAATAAAATTTCCATACCGGTGCATCCCTAGAAACTGTGATCTAAGAATATCATGATATGATTTTTTTGACATCTCCCTCACTTCTGGTCCTTCAGATACCATCGTACCCGATCTCATGTCCAACCCTGCACCTCCCCTTTCCCTGCTCTGTCAGCTAGTGGACAGCCTCAGTGAGCCGGAGCAGAGGACCCTGGTGTTCCTGTGTGGGAGCCTGGACTCGGAGCACAGCCCTGCCCATGCCCGCAACGTCCTGGAGGGAGCGGTCAGCAGCAGTGAGAGCCCAGACCAGGTGGTCAGAGAGCTCCTGGTACAGCTGAGGAGATTTGACCTGCTCCGAAAGCTGTTCCAGTGTGAGAGAGAGGAGGTGGAGAGGCAGAGGAGCGTGCGCCAACTGTGTGCTTATAGGTCAGTGACTCCACCTTACTTCTCTGGGGTATTAACTTCTAACACATAACATCCAGATCACCATGTTACCCTTTATTATTTTGAAAATGCTATATTCGGTGAAACCAATGTAGAAGTAGGTTTTATAAGTTTCATTTTCTTTTCTGTGGCTGCGCGTCTCTTCTCCCTTTCACTCCCGTTTTCCCAGAAACCTAAAGTTAACCATAATAACCAAAACCTGCTTGGAAGATTTCTGCAGGCATGTTTTTGACAATGATTTTGCATAATACAGTGGTCCCTTGTTCGTGAGGGTTACATTCCAAAAATAACGCGAGATAAATGAAATCCACAAAGTAGAAAACTTAATATTTTACAATTATGGTATATATTTTAAGGCTATAAAACCCCTCTCCACACACTTTATAGACTTTTCTCAGACAGGCATTAACATTTTCTCACATTTCTCTCTTGTTTAAACACTCAAAGTTCAAAGCTTCGTATATGTAAAAAAAAATAAGCACAGTATTATAGAATGAAACTAAATACTATACTGTACTGTCAATAAAAATGACAGCTTGAAGAAATACTGTAACAAATAAAATTTTAATGAATAATCTACAAGGTTGGACACATAAGAAGTGATTAATGAATCAGGTGTATTTCACAGTTCCTCTGACCGCTGTTCTTCCTCTGACCGCGCCTCTTCGTCCCGGCGCCGCTCCGCTGTAATGTCTCGTAATGTTCTTTTTACTGCAGTCACTGATCCACAAACTAAAGCAGACTCCATCCGCACGATGGTTGCAACCCTTTTTTCATCCTTGTTAAAACTTATTGCTGCTATCGTCGTTATGTTATTTTCCTCCTTCTTTATGTGACGAGCTGAAGATTCATTTATTCCGTAATGGCGCCCCCTATAGCTACGTAACTTCTACCTGCCCTTAGCGTGTCCATGTCCTAGCGAGGGACCACTGTACTTTAATATCTATCATGTGGTTTGCGTTCATGGGGCAAGTGTTCATAGTTTAAAATTGTGCTTTTTCTGTTAGTTTTTAACCATCAGATTGCAGATTTGTTGGCCTTTGTTTCAGTTTTTGTTTGTTTCCAGCTCAATTTCAAACTATAAGGCATGTTGGTAGTAGCCGCAGCTGCCATGTGGCTGAAGGACAGAAGTGAGGCTGCCAATCTGCACCAATGGCAGCCACAGCCAAATACTCATTATGCAAACACGCATCCAAACGCTCATTTATATACATTTAGCAGCAAAAATGAGGGGACATGTTCTGAGTTATCTAGAGTTTCTTTAGTCGACTACAGGCCTAATTACCAGCGGTTCCAGCACTAACCAGCCTCCCCCTTTGCCCTGTCAGAGCCTCTCAGTCTGTAGCTCAGTTTAAAACCAGACTAAAAGCCCACCTCTTCTCTCTAGCGTTTGGTTCTAGCTAGACTGGATATCTTGGGGTTTTATCGTTTTCTTATTCTTTGCCTATGTGTCATATTTTATGTATATGTTTTCTTTATTGTTGTTTATGTGAAGCAGCTTAAGTTGTATTTTAATCTGCTATATACATATCTAGAACTGAATTGTATTGAATAACCAGGTTCAACCTTCTTACCTTCTGAGATCTGATAAGTTCTGAAGGTGGTGTGGCTAGTCTGTCACATAAACGTTGATCCGTAAACAGAGATAAACACGAAAGGTATTTCATGAGGTGTTTAGTTTCACACAGATAAGAGGAAGAGATAGTACACACAACACCCTTCTCTTCTGTTCTGTTACATTTAACACTTTCTCTCTCTTCTTAACATCTTCTCTCTGTCCTCTCTGTCCTCTCTGTGCAGAGTCCTGATGGTAAACCTGAGCGAGGACCTGGCCACTGAGGATCTAAACCAGTTCAAGTTTTTACTGGGGCGTATGCTGCCCCGAGACAAACTGGACAGAGTTCAGGTACAAGTGATTTGATTATGGTCTGCAGAAATTTCAATTTAATAATGCAACAATGATAATCAGTAATGAATAATATGCAATACTCTGCTGTTATACTGATATATATTTTAAAAAGGTTCATGTTAAAGAGCCCATATTACGATATTGTCTCACCTATGTTATAATATTGTTTCCTCATCAAAAACATACCTGGAGTTGTGTTTTGTTTCATTCACACATGTTTAAAACACAAACCCTGCATATTTAGGCCGAGTTCTACTCTCAATACTGAAAACACTTTGTTCCACCTTGTGATGTCATGTGGTACTACAGGAAGTGGTCCACTATGTTTTTAAACCACATACACCTTCACTAGAATCATTTGGATGATTTCAGCCCTGGAATCTCTACTAAACAAAAAGGTAAAAGGAGCTGTTAACTTGAAATCTACCACTTCATGACATCACAAGTTGGAACGGAGCATTTTGCGCTTTGGAAATGCAGTCAGCCTAAAACGCTACTCAATCTAGTCTAGTTTTCGTGGAGTTCATGTTCATTCATAGCCGTATTTTCTGTAACGTATGAACATGTGCTGACAGTGCTTCCTGGACATCATTATTGAACTAGAAAAGCAAGACAAAGTATCGAGCGAGAGAGTGGACCTGATAGAAACCTGTCTGAGGGACATCGGCCGAGTAGACCTGGCCAAAAGGGTGCGCACTCTTACGTCCGGAGGTGGGTACTGCACAAAATATCAAATCCAAGTTTATTCATACAAAAATGTAACACAAACTGCTTAACATGCCTTATGCCCTTGCCACGCTGCCCACAACAGGATTTAGTGGTGGATGAGTTTTAGGGAGTGATCTGAGATTATTGGTGCTAATAGTAGAAATGTAGGTTTTATGCGTAGGCTGCTCTTTGCTGATAATTACTGGAATAGGGAAAATTGGACATGATAGATTTGAGTCTTTTGGAACAGCGGATGCAGTCTGAGGTACATGAAGTACTACTGTTGAAACAAGAATAGATGAAATAGTACTTGGATTATAATCAAATTAGTCTGTGTAATCCCTCATTCATGCAGGTCTGATCCATAGCAGGGCCTTCAATAGATCTAAGAGAGCTAAAAAAAACAGGACAACAGGGAATCTCAACCTAGAGGTAAAAGCGTGACTATTCCTTACACAGTTGGTGTGTCGGAAAAACTATTCCAAGAATTTTCAGACAGTTTGAAATTCCGGTCTATTTCAAACCTACAAACACTTGAAAACAAAAACTGGTTCACCCAAAGGACAAAACCCCAAGTCATAAACAAAGTTATGTGGTCTACTCCATTCAGTGTAGTGAAGAGTGCAGTGAGCGTTATATTGAAGAAACTAAACAGCACACTCCATAAGAGAATGTACCAACACTGGCGTGAGAGTTCGTCTGGACCCCAGTCCGCCGTGCATCTCAAAGCCACTTACCACTCCTTTGAAGACAGTGAGATTCAGATCTTAGCCAGAGAAAAGAAATGGTTTGAGAGGGGAGTTAAACAAGCTATTTTTGTTAGGAAAGACAATCCTTCTTTGAGCAGGAATGGGGGCCTTAGACATCATCTATCTCCTCTTTATAACTCCATCCTTAGACCCAAAGCAAACAAAGAAAACAATATAGCTAGCCAGTAGGCAAATTTAGGCTGAATGATTATGCCAAGTAGGTCTCAGGCTCAGTTCACTTAGTGTAGCTCAATAGCCTACAAACAGAAACTGTAAATAATACCTGTTATCAGTTTCAGTGTAGTTAGCTGCTCCCTTCAGATAGATATAAGGCAGTGTCCTTCTGTAATCTGACCAGAACTGAAGAAGTGGCTTGGAAGAGCAGCAAAACGTCTTCACTCCTACAACTTTTTGTCCAGATGACAGACTTAACTTTGGCTTTTACTAATATTGTTGTTATTGAAAAAAAGGCTATCTATTGTCAACATTTTTTCCAACTGCACATGCTAACTGTATATTAACAAAGTACTAACAAGATACTGTAGACAGTTTGACTTTCTGTGGCCATACCACCTTGACAGTGCTCAATCTCATCTGATCTCTGGAGCTTAGCAGGATTGGGTCTGGTAAGCATTTGGATGGGAGACCACTGGGAATACCAGGTGCCAGAATGGGGGAGACAGTTAGTGTGTTCTGCTGTTGTGTCCTTGGCTAAGACACTTCATCCACTTCACCTTCTATGAATGAGAGTGTGTTGTGAGAGTGAATGCAGGACAACACACAGAAATTAGTCTATGGTGTTTACAGCATGTATATCATGTATTTTCAGTAACATGCACTGTCCTGACCAAATAAACTAATAATACTGTCAAAAATGTCATTTTTACTTGCAGTCCCTGAACACACCCAAGTCCAGAGACCATGGTGCCCTCCTCCAGTGAGTAAACTTACAATATTGACTATACTTAAAGCGCACATGAGAGGGTAGACTACTCATTTTACTAAAACATAGTTAACATTATTATATTTAAGAAAAATAGGAAATATTTCCTATTCTATCTATATTTAAAATTTCAGTGAAGTTTATAATTTGACTTCCTGGTTGGACATGGGAAGCAGATATAACACACATGGAGATAATTCCATAACTGTTACCTACCAACCATAATGTTAACAATTAAACAATGGTTATGATTAGACTAATGACAACACCTTTAGTTTGTTAAATTAATGTTGGGTTCCTTGTGTGTAAATTGCCTCTGCATTTTGGATGGAATTTTTTGCGTTGTTGACATAGGTAGAGCGATTCTGTTTTTGGTTGTTTTCACACATTTGTGCGCTCTGTGGAGTGACCCTCGTGTGCACTAGGTTTAGTTCTGTTTACTTTACTTTGGGTTGGCTTTGTTCACATACACTGTGCATGATTCGCTTTAAACACGCGCCATGAGTCATGTGAGAGTCCATCAACTGAACGGCAAACTTATTTTTATGACAACACGCTTCAAGCAGCCAGAGCCCCATGAATATACACATGCTAACTTCCCCTATACGCGGGGCTCTTGTCTTTCACTTCTGGCTAAATGTACAGTAAGGACTGCATGCTGTTGTAACAACAGAAAAAACGACACACAGACAGAAGCAGGGTCACCGGTGCAGACAGAGGCAGGAGGACACTGTCGCTGATATTAAGTTGATCCTAATTGTCTCAACACGCAAATGTGCCAAACAGCAGCTCTGCTGTGCACATTCATACAAATATATGTGGTTTGAGCACTTTTTACTCAATTATAAGCAGTTTTAGTGTAACAGCTGGCTGCGTAGGTCAGCCCAAGGTCGGCCGGGTTCACACCACACTTGCCCCGCTGTAGAGTGGGAGTGGAGCCGCTCCGAGACCACCTGTTCTGAGCATGCTCAGAGCAGGCGTTTAATGCCAATCAGAATGTGACTGTCATGTTCGCACTGGCCCAAGCCCTCCTCTCTTGGAGCAAATGCTCTTTTATGGCGCCCTAATGAGTGGCAGTGTGAAAAAGACCTTAGAACACCGCACTACTTTTTGTATTTTTATACTTTTGGTCTCAGCTTTTTTTCCACAAACCACTATATAACTGATCTAAAACTATGAAAAAATATTTACACATCAACTATCCCACCAAACCAAACCAAGAAAAACTATGAAAACCTGTTATATGTGCTTTAAATATGAAATTCACTCTTCTAAATCTAAAACTTTGAACTGTGACTTATATAGTGTCCCAGACCCATCCAGCCCTTTAACTGTCCTCCACCAACCAGACCTGCACTGCTCCATCAGAACGGTAAGATTTTCTTACTCTTTTCAATGTTTTTTGTTTTTTTTTTTAAATAAAAAAAATGATCCACGATATTTGTCCCCAGGTGCGGGGCGTACACTACAGCTGCGGCAAAGGGAGGCGAGCTGCTCGGTGAGTGCCACTTACTGCAGTTCTGAGTTGTAGTTAGTTCCTCTTATGTGACTTTGGTCTTTGTGTTTTATAGAGTTACCTAGAACACTACAAACTGGACACTAATCCTAGAGGAGTGTGCCTCATCATCGACTGTGTGGGCCAAGACGGAGGTAAGACTTCAAAGATTCAAATTAATCTAGCTAATGGCAGAAATGCTTAAAAAACAAGTGTGCCGATGATTAATTGGTTTGGTGAGACTCAGAGGCAAAGGACTTTTTACAGAGCTTTTTTCAGATAGCAAAGTGAAACTGGGGCAGACAGTCAAAGTGCCTTCAATCAGAGCGCTGCTTATGACCTTAAATAACTTAAAAAGGTCATATAAGGTTTGGTTAAACTTGTCACTTTGGGGGGTCTTGTGGATGATGAGATGTGAGTCTTTACCCCATACAAACTGCACAACTCAGATCAAATCACAGCTCTCTCAAATGTTTTGTCTTGATCTGAGGTCAAGCGTTCAGGCTGTCTGTATTTCATGAACCACAATATGACTTTAGCAGTTGTGTCTGCTCTCTGGTTTCTTATGCGGAAGGCTTGGCTGAACGTTGTGAACACACATAATCCAAGAAAAAGAAAAAAGAAAAAATTCTATGTCTAGGCTACATACAGTAAGGTGAACTTTATTGTCCCAGGAGGAAATTTGTCCTATCCATCCATAACCATCATTGACATTATATTAAAAGACCAGGTCCACGTAACAAGACACCATAGTCTAATTAATTATGCAACAGCAACTACCAGTGTTTGTTCTATCTTGTGATTGTTTTTTTGTTCTTTACTACTTTCTACATTTTAGATACATACAGAAGACATCAAATATATGAAGCGAGATGTATTTAATTATGTACAAAAGGAAAAACGTTAAACAACTCAAAAAATAGTCGTGTAAAATGCTTAAAAATTACTCAAAAATATCTTTCCTAAGCAGTATTTCCTGTCTGTATGTGCAGAGTTGTTGGAGCAGACTTTCCGGGGTCTTCACTTCTCTGTGGTCCTACATCGCTGGCTCAGTGTCAGCGGCTGTCAGGCCGCCCTGAGAAATTTGCAGCAGGACTTGCGCCTCAGGACTGCCTCTGCCTTTGTCTGCTGCATCATCAGCCGGGGTACACCTCTCCACCTGCTGGCAACAGATGCACACCGCAACGGCCTGCACCTGGAAGCGCTCCGACGAATGTTCACCCCAGACAACTGCCCCGCACTCGCTGGAAAACCCAAACTGTTCTTCATCCAGAGGTACTGCGTGCCCGAGTACCAGCCTGGAGCAGGGAGGAGCTTCAGCTACAGGTGGGTGGAGCTGCATAAACAGGGGGTTGGGGTAAAGTTAGTGGGTGGTGTTATAATCACAAGTAGGAGAGGTTATAGGCACAGGTTATAGATAAAGTCTAGACAGCACAATATTAGGGGGTGTTGTTAGATGTTTTCTTTCTTTTAAGACATTTACTATGGATTATGTTTATTTTAAGTTTTAAGTTGATCAACTTATAATTGTGGTTTTCTGTTTTTACCCTTGCAGAGTAATAAAGTTTACAAATACTTTGCAACACTAGTTATAATTTGATCTTAAAGGTGCCTTAGAGCAACTTTTCAGGTGGCTTTTCTGGTCTCCTCCTTATCAAAAAAATACCTAGAGTTGTGTTTTGTTTCATTCACAAATGATGAGGAAATACCATTATAACATAGATCAGAAAATAGTGTAATATGGGCCCTTTAAATACTAAAAAAAAAGTAATAATAGAGAGTAAAGCAAAAGAGTAATGATATTCCTGGCCTAATCTTATGTCCCCAGTGAGGACCTGGAGACAGATGGTATCCCTGGGCTGGGAGAGAACCTTGTTCCCACCCACGCAGACGTGTTCTGGAGCCACTGTTGGACACAAGAGAGTCAGCTGCAAACCACAGGACACCACTCACATTACCTGAGAGCCCTGATGGGGGCGCTGCAAACAGGACACACCAGGTAAACGCAAATATGCTCCCACTGTGACACAAGCGGAGGTGGCTAGTATAGTTATATTTACTTAAGTCCTTTTACTTAAGTACATAGATTCTTTTTAGGTGCACTTCTCAAAGTAGTTTTCAGGCATTACTTTGAGTTGTCAAAAGTATCAGAAATCAGATAATAATCAATACTAAAATTAGTATTGAAACTGTATACTCTTTTCAGCAAGTATCAATACTAACAAACTCACATCCACAGAATAGAAAAAAACCTTTCCTAATTAGCTTTAGAATGATCTCGAGCTGTATCAGAACAAGTATTAGACACATAGACTAGCGTACACCCATGGACCACTATGGGACGTACCTGAGGGATTACACACATATAAAGCCATAGGAACTTTGATTTAATGTTGGAAAATCACATTATATTATCAAAATTTTAGCATTGTGACAAAACTACCTATGTACAAGTGACAAAGCATTATTTATGTTGACAATATGAAATTATTTGAACATTGTTTCTTGCACTGCTCTCTCAGATATGACGGAGTTTTTCTCATTTTTGTTAACTATCCTCCCACAACACTGAATTTATGAGTTATATTTCAAGTTCATGGCAAGTTTGTATTATTGCACTGTTTGGTGGGATAGTACCTGTGTTAAATATTCATCATAGTTTCACATCAGTTAAGAGGATGGAAAAAAAAATAGAGGAAGTAGCAGTGTGGTCTGGAACAAGCTCTCTCTTCCTACGTCATCAACACTGAAAATTCCGTCCAAAATGCAGCGAGAGTTTACGCAAGGAAGGACTTTTTCTGGCCGTTTAAACCTTCATTTAATAAAATCAAAGTGCTTATATATAATAAAAGTGTTTATTTTTATTACTCTAATCATAACTATTGTGCAATTTAGACAGTTTTGGTAAAATTATGGTCGCTAGGTAACAGTTATGAAATTACCTCTACGTGTGTCACATCTGCTGCCTGTGTCCAACCAGGAAGTAAAATTAAAACTAGTAAAATTGTATGTATTTGCTAACAGCATTGTGATAATTCAATCCTTCCTTTTTACAGGACCTACGTAATGTTGCTGTCACATGTACTTTATTGTGTTGGTCCATCCGATTAAATGAACTACCACTACATAATGTAAATCAGATGTTAAATATTCTTACAATTAACTCTTACTTGTGCAACTAGTGTCATGATATTAAAATTTCAAACTCAATTTCACTAAGGAATCACTATTACTAAGGAATAGTCGTCCAGGTAGTTTCCATAGCGGTTCATGGGTGTATACTAGTCTCTGTGGTTTTATGCTTGCTCTTATACACCTCAAGATTATTCTAAAGCTACTCAGGCAAGATTCATTTCTGTTTTGCTATCAATTACCATCTGATTTTCGATACTTTTGTCAACCCTAGTAAGTAGTAGTTGAGTAATATTAATAAAAGTAATAGTATTCTTACTTGAATAAAACATATGGCCACCTGTGCATACCCTACCCCCTGATGTTTCTTAATATGTTTCTTCTCTGTCTGTTTAGAAGGTCTCACCTGGTCGACCTGCACCTCCGAGTGAACGCTGCAGTCACCGAACATAATCAGAGGAACCCACTGGAGCAGTACCACCTGGACCTAAAGCACACGCTGCGGAAGAACTTGTACCTGCACTGAGGCTCCACCAGAGGGCCAGAGCTCCACTGCGCAGCCTGTAACCATGGAAGAGTGACACATTTATATAACACAAAGTAGTATTTGTTTTGCATCCGTCCATATTTATTTTTTATTTATAACAATAATATTGTGAATATTCAGTGCAGCTAATACAGACAGCTATTTTTCATTTTTTTATTATTTTATTTTATTAGTTTTATTTTATTAGCATTAAATGGCCTGTACCTGATTTTTTTCCCCTATGTATCTAAGCAAAATATGTCTTGCGCAAGTACCGATATATTATATACGCAGTTCTTAAGGTCAAAACAAATCAGCTGTGTACTTTTAAAGTGTTGTATAAGTGTTGTATATATGTAAACTCCAGTCTGGTCTCTTCGGGAGTAGTGAAAAGTGCTTATACACTCATCACTGTGAGTAATTAGGATGCTCAGAAAGCATGAAGTAAGTAATAACTTGACCACTGCAAAGTGGTTAAAATTAAGTTCTCATTTTAACACAGTAAAATACTATATCATGTGTTTTGTAAGCATTTGTATTTGTTTTTTTTAAATACTTAATATAACCACTCTCAAATATTCAGTCTTGGGCTTGGATCATTACAGGTCTCAAATAGTCCCAGATACTGCCGAATGAAGGTTTTAAGTTTGAAGGTAGTTTTAAAAAGGGTAGTTTTAAAAAGTGTGACTCGGATTTAGAATTGTTTTTTTACATAATAACGATTTAAACTGGAAGTTGAAAGATGAGGACTCGGACGGAGAGATGTGAGAACTTGACGTGGACTCGACTTGAACTAGGCTTAATGACTTGGATTCAAACATTGAGGACATAAATATGACTAATTCAAAAAATCATGGTTCAACTAGAACCACCTTTAAATGGACTGTTACATTTGTATACTGTAACTTTGTACTTAAAGGTCTCATTTTGGCAAAATTGACTTTTTTAACCTTTAAGCCATGTTATAATATTGTTACCTCATCAAAAACATACCTGAAGTTGTGTTTTGTTTTATTCACACATGTTTGAGTAATGCTTTATTATCAGTCTGTCTACATCTCCAAAGCTCAAAATGATATGTTCCACCTTGTGATGTCATGAAGTGGTTGTTTTCAAGTTAAGAGCTACTTTTTTTTTTTTTTACCTTTTGTTAAGATGGACAATTCCAGGGCTGAAATTATCCAGATGATTCTAATGAAAGTGCATCGAGTTTAAAAACACAGTGGAGTTTTTTGTGTACCACATAATGACATCACAAGGTGGAACAGAGTTTTTTCCGTTTGAGAGAAGAACTCAGTTTTAATAAATGTTAAACATGCATTAATGAAACAAAACACAGCTCCAGGTACGTTTGTGATGAGGAAACAACATTAGAATATATCAGAAAATATTTTAATATGTGGCATTTAAAAGAAGAATACGTTCTATTAAAAAACAACGGGATCTGTTATTCTGTCTGCTGTTGGGTTAACTGTGATGTCATTGCTAACAGCTTGGTAGTACTTTAATCCTTCCTTATTCCAGGCCTATGTAGTGTTTTCTGGACACAATTTAAACATGATTTTGATCATTAATGCAAAATAGAATTCATGCTATAACCTGGCGCCAGCATCTTTCCCGTGTCTTTGTCTTGGTGCAGTATCCACACATACATGAAGCATACATACCTCCTGGATTTTCCAATGTACCCGGAAACACCGTTGTGCCTTAAGTTGTTGTCAGGTTTGCCTCAGAAAAATGTCCAACTTGAGTTTACAGATTCACACATGAATTAGTTGAATCGTGTGGAAAAATCAACAACAAAAAACAATCACAATTACCATTTTAAAGAACTAGACACAGTAGCATGAATGGTGTTTGCTACATTACATATGACTTTTTTTCTGGTATTGTGCTACTTTACATATTTTCGTGGGTAGTGAGTGTGCCATAGAATATTTCCAACCAAAAAAGTGTGGCATGGCCTGTGACCCAACCTTACCACCATATATTGTGGTTTTTGACTAAACTGTAGCCTATTACTTACTTACTTACTTACTTACTTACTTACTTACTTACTTGACTTACTTACTTAGGACTTACTTCTTACTTACTTAACTTACTTACTTACTTACTTACTTATTGATTGATTGATTTCAGGGGTGTCCAAAATGGCCCGGGGGCCTCAGAGCCCTCAGACCAGTTTTAATTGGCCCTCAGGTCTCCTGCTGAACTGGCCCAATGATCATAAGCAGTACTTTTTACAGCAAATTAAACTATTTTTACCACTGTATTCTCAAACATCACATTGCATTGTGATACAATGAATGTGTTTCAAGCCTTATTGATACACAGGGGCTCTGTCAAAGTTGTGTTTAAAACACCACACTGCATTGATCACTGGTCTGTGGCCCTCCTCTTCGAATATAAAAAAAAAGCTTGTGGCCTCTGATTTATTTATTTAAAAAAAAAAAAAGCTTGGCAAACTCTGATTTATTTATTTTTTTGTTTTTTTTTTGTTTATTTATTATTAATATTTTTTTTAAAAACCAGGTTTTTAATCTTTTTTTTTTTACCAGGACTTAGGTAAAGTGAGAATCAGCCCAGTCTTTCAGTACACAGACCTGTCCAGCAGAGGGCAGACTTGCCACATTCTCTCCCTCACATCAGTCCACGCACACACGCGCGCACACAGCTGTCACGAGCACGTGCTGCTGGCTGCTGTGCTCGTGACGCAATGACGGCTGCGCACTGTGGACCTCCGGAGCATGGAAGGAAGGAGGGAGGGAGCGAGGAGTTGAATGAGTTGTGTACAGACTTCGGCGACAAGCAGCAGGACCCCGTCTGCAAGCGAGGCTACGGCTGCACGCCCCCCAGACAGCGCCGCGTGACCCGGTTCTACCCACCAGCCGTGCGCATGGAGCTATCCGAGCGGCCGGGAGTGCTGTTAGCCCGGGAGCTAGCCGTGTCATGACGCTTGGACACGTTTGGATCACATCTGCAGCAGTGAGCGAGGAGCAGACGGGAGAGCAGCACCACCCCTGATCGGAGTCAGGAGGAATCTGTTCTCTTTTCGTGTGTCTGTACAGGCGCGGACACTCACCTCTGGAAGCGCTGGGGACCGGGTTTTAAAGGGGATTTACCAGGACTAAGCCATGCGTTTAAAACCAAGTCTGAACCTGATCTAAACTATGAGTCAGAAGGATTAAACCATGTCTAAATCAGGACTAAATCAGGTCTAAACCAGGACAAAACTAGGAATCTTCTCTATCCAGGCGCGTAAAAACCAACCACACCTGGCGACTCTTTCCCCCCTCCTCCTCCTTCTCCTTCTTCTTGGACCTATTTGTTGACGTTTCCCGGAGCACCATGGCCGAAAGGGGCTCCGCCGGGGTGCTGTCCGTGATGCTGGAGCCCGGTGTGGGGATGACATTGCCCGCGGAGGTCCGGGAGAAGCTGGCGGAGTTGGAGCTGGAGCTGTCCGAAGGTAAGGCGAGGCGCAGCGGGTAAACGCGCATGGCTCATCCCGATGCGCTACGGTCACTGACAAGCGCTTTATGACCCTGAAAATTACATGACATTTTCTGCAACCACCGCCCCCGTGAATGGCTTAGTTGAAAATGAAATCAAAGACTATTTAAAAGTGTAATTTGGGATTTTTTTTTAAGGCTGGGGTTGGATGGATTGAAATGATCTAAAAATGAAATCAAACTGAATTCTTGTTGACCTATTTCTGTCACTACATTGCAGTTTGTTGACACACCCATTTTGAGTTTTAATCTTTTGTACTGGCTTAACCATTGTAGACTTTTGATAATGATAGCTTAATAGAGTTCATTTCAAGTTCATACCAGCTACTGTGACTATTTCCAAATGTGGGTAGATTCTAGTGATCCAAAAGTAGAAATACAAAGTCTACTGCTACAAAAAATACTAAATATAACAGAAAAAAGTATTTGATGGAACTGATTATTTGGAATTGATGTAATTGATGGGACAAAATAATAAAAATAATTCACAAAATCTGGTATTTTCAAAGGATAGACCCAAAAATGAGACAAATTAAGTCATCAGAATCGGAAGACTTTTATTGCCATTGTCTCTGAGCACAACTCACAAACTAGGAACTTTTTTAGTGATAAAGTGCAATATAAAAACACTGAATAATAATAATATATAAAAGTTAAAAAATAGCTATTCTAATTAAAAAATAAATACAACAATAAGGTGATTGGTATTATAAAGTGTCCAGTTTAGTGCAGATATTCTAAGTGTTAATGGTACAGATATTATACAGTCATATCTGAAGGATTGGTGCAAGAAACATAAATATTCAAAGTATTTTATATTGAAGCTTTTGTCACTTACTCAGAGTGGAAAGAGTCGCCAAAACTTTTACTTAAGTAAGAGTACTGCTACACTGCCAAATATAAAATACTCCCCAAGTGTATTGTATCTGAACACTACTCTGAGAAGTACAATTTGTGTAACTGAGTACTACCGACCCACCTCTGCCTATTTCTATACAAGATGAATGATGTGTATTAGTGGACAAAAATGCGTTATGGATTTTAATGCGGTTAGAATGGGGGTAAAGTTAAGGCAGGCATTCTTTTTAATTTAGGTCATTGTATTCCTGTCTGGTTGGGGTGTGGGGAGTGGATAGTCTCAAAAAGTAGTTTTTGTGCAGATGTCATTGAAGGGAGAAGTTAACCAGTAACATTAAGTGAATGTTGTGTTGGAGGAAAAGTCTGAGAGTGCAGACGGCTTATTATTGACCTGTGAGAAAAGGTGCACATGGCTCACCTGTGTATGACCTCATTTGGGCTGCAGTATTTAAAGGGCTCGCATTGCTCTATTTTGTGATGTGTTACAATGTTGTTTCCTTATCAAAAACATACCCGGTTTTGTATTTAGTTTCATTCACATGCGTTTAACTGATCAACTCTGCATATTTAAGCGGAGTTCGGAGAAAACACTGTTCCACCTTGTGATGTCATGTGGGAGTACAGAAAGTGCTCCACTGTGTTTTTAAACTCCATACACCCTCACTGGAATCATTTAGATGATTTCAGCTCTAGATTTGCTAATTCCTACCAAACAAAGGTAAATGGTAGCTATTATCATGAAACGGTAGTTTTCAAGTTATCACAAGCATTTTGAGCTTTGAAGATGTAGACAGACTAATAATACAGGGTTTGAGTAACCCTGCATTATTCCCTGCATTATTCACATGTGTGAATGAAACAAAACCCAAAACGAGTATGGGACAATGGATGGAATTTAGCCTTTAGTTATAATCCGGTATGTTTACATTCATGTTGTATCATGTCTGTTCATTAGCGTGTATTGTCCCAAATGAATGAATGAATGAATAAATAAATACGTTTTTTATGAGGTAACAACATCATAACATGGCTTAAAGCTCACAAGAATTCATTTTGCGTAATATAGAACCATCAATTTTCTTCCGCTTATCCAAGATCTTGGGGACGGCAGTCTAAGCAGGTACTCCCAGACTTCCCTCACCTCAGACACTTCTTCTAGCTCCTCCAGGCAGACCCCAAGGTGTTTCCCAGAGCAGCTGAAAGATATAGTCCCTCCAGCGTGTCCCGGGTCTTCCCCGGAGCCTCCCACCGGTGACACATTCTCGGAAGGCGTCCAGGACACATCCAGAACAGATCCCCCGAACCACCTCAGTTGACTTCCCTCCATGTGGAGGAGCAGTGGCTCTACTCCAAGCTCCTCCCATGTGACTGAACTCCTCACCCTATCTCTAAGGGAGTGCCCAGCCATCCTGCGGAGGAAACTCATTTCGACCACTTGTATTCACAATCTTGTCCTTTAGATCATTACCCATTGAACCTTTAAGTAGAAGTATTTCAATCAGACTTGAGTTTTTGATAGAGCTGTGGGTTTTTCATTGACTGATTCAGAGTTCAAGTAAAAAAAAAAAAATCCCAACTTAAAGGAACTGTATGTAGCCTGTTTTTAAAAGAAGTTACTACAATCACAGCTAAACCTGGGTTGCCAGTGACTTAACCTGCACACAGAGGACACATACAGGTTTTTCTGATTCCAGTATATGAATAAGCCATGTCTCATGTGAAAGCTCAGAACCTCCACAGTTCACTCACTGAGCTGCAGAGGCTGCACTAGCTCTGATTCATGATTGTCTGTAGGTGCTGGGATTTAGGTAGTGAGGATTAGATCAGAGAGAGTCCTTTTAGGTTTAAACCAACTGGATTTCAGCATTGAAACTGGCAACCCAAATGAGAGACTCAGGTGAGGCTCATTCTGCTTTCTGATTGGATTATCATCTTGAGAACCAAACTACCAATTTTAACCTGAACAACATCATATCTAATGTTTTTGTAAAAGCTATATTTACACATATTTACATGTTTACCCCATATCTGGAGACACCGTTGGGACGTGTTTTTGAAATTTCAAATCAAGTTCCTGTTCATATTTTAGTAGTTTATGCCAATGGAATATTTAACACAATGATATCAAATGAAAGCCATGCAAACAATGACATAATCAGTCCTGAAATACTTTGCAAAATAAATGACAGATGACCATATTCAGATCTTATTGGTAGATTTTGGGTGAGTTGCAGTGTGACGCTTTGCCATGGCTTACTACATTAGCCTGCTGTTATGTGGGGCCAGCTGGTTCTGCAGAGAATGACCTGGACTATTTAGTGTTGAACTTGTGTGTTGACTTTGGAGTCAGTTCTCTGGGCTTGAATGTGCAATAATACTGTTTTGAGTGAAGCAACACCATAGTAATGACATTGTTAGTAATATGGTACAAATATTGCTTTTATAATAATAACCCTTTCATTTGCATTCCCCTCACAAGAGATGATTTTGCAGAATAAGTCTGCTTTAAATGGGGTTTTCAGAGCTTTTAACCGTGTTATAGTTGTTATCACCATTTACTCACCCGAAGTTGTATTTAGAGTGACTCATACATGTTTTAGCAATCTTTAATCGCTTATTTTTAAGGCACCATATTGCCGATCAACTCCCATGCCCACTGCTCTGTATTTACTTTGTTCTCCGATTTATGTTATACAAGTACATGGCAGCAGTGTTGTTTAGTCATTTGAGTTTTGAGGATACTACACAAGTCCGCATACATCCTGATTTATTTCTGGATTTGATTTCATGTAGGATGTTAGCCGTCGCACAGTCCTGCTCTGTTTGGCCTGTGTTGCGTTTTCCATATAACGTTATTATTTACTCAGGATTTCAAAAAGAGCATTTCTAAATGTGTAGGTGTCAGCCAATCACAGCTCACAGAACGAGGAAGTAGTGTAACCGCTAAACTACTATGACAACATATGGCAGCTGCTTGGCATTCATAAAAACGTGAACTATTTCTTCACAGCCTACATTCATAATATATTGATGTTGTCATAATACTAATTTTTCAAACTTGATTTTGATTCTCAGTACAGATTCTGATATCGCGATCTTTAGACAGTAGAATGTGCTTTCAACATTAAATCGCAGTACTTTTTTATATTACCATGCAGTCTTATATCTGTGTAATCTCTGTCGTGACCTTTTTAGTATCGATACCCACTGAAATGAGTATCTAGTTTTAATACTAGTTTTAGTATCGATTAATATCTGATTTTCAATACTTTTGACAACCTAAACCTGTTGTACTTCTTCATGATTTGTTACTTAAAAGTGCAATATGTAACTTTACTGGTAGAGGGTCTGCCACTTGCTTGTCTCCTGTTGCTTTGCCAGAATTGTTTCACAGTAAGGCATTAAACTGATCTTTATCCATGGAAACAAGCAAGTGACGCCAGTAAGCCAAGTTACAGGTCAGATCTATGGAGTGGTGACCTCGCTCACAGAAAGAATGAGATGAAGTTTTTTTTGTAGCTATTAAACAAAACTGGAAAATAATTGGAAAAAAAAGCAAGATATAATCATTTAATTTAATAAGATACTGTGGAACATTCCTGGCAAAGCAATGCATTTCTGTAAGTCAAGCAGGAGAGAAGGCATATTGAAATGAGTCGGTATTGATTATCAATTCTATTCTTTAGTAACAAAGTTTGAAATTTAGTCAATGGTAATAGACCAAAAGTTCACACCAAGTGCCACCCAAAATAATATTTGGCTTTCCGAGTACTACCAGATCTGAATCAGGACTTTATCAGGCCTAAAGTAGGACTAAACATGGTGGAAAATAAAATGATTGGTTATTAAACTATTCATAGTGAATAAATACAATATCATTCTGATGCTAAACTGAAAGGAAATAAGTCTATGGAGCAAACCTTGTTAAGCCTGAGCTCGTCCTGTGTTCTAAAGGAGTCACATGTTTACAGCACAAATCTACTTCCTGCACATTCTTCCTGTTTCTGCCTCCACTTCCTGTTCTGTCCAGCCTGATAGGACTCTCTGTTTCCACTGACATCAGGACCAAGCCAGGACAAGGCAAGGACCAAGTCAGGACCAAGCCAGGAATAAACAGGACTGTGCCAGGAAGACTAAATCAGGACTAAACCATGGCCAAACCAGGGCTAAGCCCAGACTAAACCAGGAAGACTAAGTCAGAGCTAAAACAGTTAAAACAGCTAGGAGTAAACCATGTCTAAGCCATGTCTAAACCATATCTAAGCCTTGTCTAAACCTGGTCTAAACCGGGTCCAAGCCAGATCCAAGTAAAGGACTTAGTCAAGAGGACTAAACCAGGACTAAATAAGGACTAAACCAGTCCAACGGAGCCTGGACTAACCTGGGACTAAAATGTTACTAAACAACAAAAACTAAACTAGACTAACTGAGGACTAACTGAGGACTAACTGAGGACTAACTGAGGACTAATTGGGGACTAATTGGGGATTAATTGAGGATTAATTGAGGACTAAACCCATTGGGGATTAACCCAGGGCTGAACAAGAACAAGCCCAGCACTCAACCATGACCAACCCAGGACTAACCCAGAATTAAAACAGTTCTAAACCAAGACTAAGCCAGAACTAACCTTGTATGAAAGCTCAAATAGTAAAAAACAAAGCAAAGCTAAATAGTGTTAATGTAGCTTCTTTGCCTGTGGAGTGTTAGTCGAGTCAGTCGCCTTTGCCACACCCATGTCTCCTCCAGTGTGTCCTTAGCGTGCTTCTCCCATGGGTGCTCCTCTCTTCCCGATGGAGGCCAAGGGTAGGGCTGTTGTCATGTCTACGGTCGAGTCAGAAGCAACGTCAACACTGCAGCAAACATGGTCTAACAATAGTCCAAAACTGGAATGTGTAATAATGATGATGCATTAGTTGTCAAGGTAACAAAACGTATATATCTAAACTCAATTTGGATACTAAGGAAAAAGCCGGATACCTCATACCACAATGAAATTATAAACCAATCTTCTGTAGACAATGCTAATGTAATTTTCAGCTTATTGTATTTTTAATTTAATGCTGTGCAAGGAATCTTTTTGTAATCTTTTGTCAGTGATCAGATTGGGGTTTTTATTTATTTTTTTTTGATTTAGCAGTCTACAGCCAATCCTCTGTTAGTAAAAACATTGAAGCATTTTTTTGTTAAATTGCCCTAATAAAAAAAAAATAAATAATGCTAATTAATAAGAATGACAATAATAATAATATTAATATCATCATCAAAAATGAAATGAAATCTAAAATTGTGATTGATCAAGGAAAAAAAAAAAACAAAATGGTGAGCAGTCATACTTGCTAAAATTTGTACTAATTAATTTTTTAAAAACTTTTACTATTATTATTATCATTATTATTATTATTACTATTATATTATTATTATTCTGTTTTTATCAAATCCTGCCGTACCTGGGTATATTTGTATCACAACCCTTCAGTGTTAGTAGTACAAACAAAGCCGATTGGAAAAACCTGGAGATTGTGTGCATCTTGGTAAATCCAGTTTTGTGTGAACTTTTGACCCCCAGCCGTGATAATGCTCCGCTCACTTCCTCTAAGTCGTCTGCTGGCATTAAGAAGAGATGAGAGAGAGGAGAAAGAATGAGGACAGACAGAGAGAGAGAAGGTTTAAAGATCTTGACAAGAGTCTGATATGTGTTTTGTTTCATTCATACATGTTTGAGTAATCCTTTATTATTAGTCTACATCTCCAAAGCCCAAAATGCTCTGTCCCACCTTGGGATGGCATGAAGTGGTATTATGTATTCACTAGATGAGCCAGGTGAAGTGAGGGGGTAACTGGTTTCACATCTGCCATCTATTGGTGAAAAAAATATATTCAAAGGAGACATAGTAGTTTTTAAAAAAATCTAAAACGGCTTAAAAAGGACTTACTTCTAAGGAGTATTAACTGCTAACACATAACATACAGGGCGGCACAAGACACTTTTAAATCTTCAGTAGCTCCTATAATTCGTAAGTTATACTCACCAAATTTTAGCAGTAGGTAAAGTGAACCTTCTTAGATTTTTGGCAATATATACGGTTATAATTGTTTACTTGCACTTGAACTTATCACTACATAAAAGTGAGGGATTTACTTAAGTAAAAATGACCTAATTTTTAAAAATAATGTTTTTGAAGTGTCCACCATTTTTGGTCCAACACACTTTGCATAACATTTGAAAACATTTCCAGGCTTATGGCTCTTATTTGATCCTCGATATTATGTTTTAATCCGTTTATTGTCTGAGGTTTATTCACAAACACCTTTTCTTTAAGATAGCCCGACAGGAAGAAATCAGGACTAGTCAGGTCTCAGGAGATCACATACTGCCCCCTGTCTTTGAAAACGACTTATTATTCCTTTAATGGCATTTACGCTTGGGGCATCTCTGGTATTAAAATGTCGACAGTAACACCGCTGGCTTTCTGAATTTGACCCATGTGACTCATAGTACTACTTTACAACGAGGGTTCTTTCCTCTGTGTTATATTTGCTCATATTAACGTCGGAAGGATAGTTCTAAATTGTCTGAAAAAAATAAAGGAAAAATATGTTTTATAAGTTTCATTTGCATTTTTGATACTAACAATAGAAATGGGCCCATTGATGTCTTGTCCAAAATGGATAAGCCCTGCCTCTTCATAGTAAAATTTCACTTAAACAGCAGATTTTCATTTATATTGTTGAAAAGGGGCTATTCATTCCTGAACCCTACTTTGCCCCAGTGACACGACATCAGTGTTCAACATGCATTGAATAGAGCAGCAAGATTAATCACAATCAAAGCAAAATTTGAATGAATGCAATTAGCAGATCGCAAAGGCTGCAATTTTTTTTTAAAAGTACCATAATTCCTCCTCCACAAAAAATATCTCCTGTCTTATTCTGCATAAAACCGCTAACCCTGTAGTTTAGATCTGTACAAACATGTTCATGTTTGTCAGTTCACATTTCAGTCTTTTCTTCTGGACACGTTTAAATTGTGAACTTTGAACAAGATCTTAGTATTAAAATCGCAAATCTAATCGCAAACACAACGCTTGTCGGAAAATCGTTGTTGGATATTTTTCCTAAATCAATAAGCCCTATAGCGCTCAACGGGCTACTGTGTACTTAGCTTCACTTTATCGTTGGGCAAGCTGTCGTAAAATGCATCTTGAGTTAGCTGCATGCTCTAATCCTATAATAATGTATTGTGATCCTGCTCAGTCACTACTAGATAAGGACATTATTGTAGTCCCGCTGTACTTATGGACACAGAAGGGTGTGTCTCAGACCAGAGTACAGCTATTTACACCTCTGTGAATACTTTTACTGCATATTCCACTCTACAGATGTGAATTATCCCGTTTACCTACAGTATATTCACTAGAGCCAGTAGTCGTTATGTAGCATCACCATCAAAAATGTTGCCAGAGTTTCATGCATGTTTTTGAGTCTCATTTACTCATTTAACACAGTATGGAGCCTGGAATGTTCCACAGTCTTATGTTAAACTTGCTTATCTTGCATTTAGTCAATTAGAGGTGTGTTTATGGCTCAAAAATATCTTGTCGTGGCCCTTGCTTGCTGCCATGGTGATACAATTTAATGCCGTACCGTGTAACATTCCAGGCAAAGCAATAACATCTACACAGTGTACCTTTAAGATTAGTCCAGATCTTGTAGTTTTTTTTATATTCTTAAAAGTGTATGAGGAAATTACAGGGTTGCAACATATAGTTCAAGAACAGATTATAAAATAAATCACTTTTAAAAAACCAAACACATTTTTATATATATAGATTGTAGGTAGGTAGAAAAGATATGCAACATAGCATTAGCTTGTATCATTCTAGCTGCTAGGCCTACAATTTCTGTAAAAAAAACAAAAACTGGTGAACCAAATCTTGGGCACCATTGCCAAGGCGACCTGCTGACCACTGCCCACTATCCACATGTCTACTTCAAGGACATGCTGTAAAAGTCACTCTCTGTGTCTGATTTTCGCTGCTTTAACCAGCTTGAAATCTGCAGCCTTGTCCTTTGAGTCATCATCCTAACACAAAAGACTGCAAGGCTAACTGTTTTTTAGAATTAGCTCGGCCGTTCTGAATCACATGCGGTGGTGGTGGTGTTTATGAACAGTTTTTACTGAAAAGGGAAGGTTGGTTTGATATGTGTTTTTTTTTAGCTGATACCAATAAACATTTTTTTGTGTTGTTGTCGTGGCAGAACTGTCATGTGCCAATCGGAATACAGTATTAATATTATAAAAACTATAGCAAGTCTCACATTTAAGTAATGTTATAGTTAAGTTCACAAATTCATTTTTCCCACACCATAACAGAGAATCAAGTGTCCTAGGCAGTTGGTTACCTATGATTCTTAGTAACTGTTCCTGATTGGACTAAAAAAGTCAATACTCAGATAACTCAGATAAGTCAATATAAGTCAAGTCAATATAATGATTATCGTGAGAGGCCTACGAGCGTGACTTGACTACAATGTCACGGATAAGTCCTCTGTGGACACGTCCTCTGGCCTGTGCCCTGTGTGTTTGGAATGCAGTGAGTGAGACATGACTTGTGGCATTAGTCAGAGTGTGAGACTGTTGTTGTGTTGAGAGCTGAGCTCTGTCCACGTGTCCAGTTCCACAGCTGTTTGTCACACAGGCCTCCTTAACATGGGCCACATGGACGTCAGGAATATATAGAAATATACCCTTTGTGCTAATACGAACTCTGCGCTACTCTTTTACACATTTCAAAAGATTGCCATTGTTAAATGATGGGGTATTTTACTTCTGTGGGGTATTAACCGCTAACACATAATATTTAGATCACCATGTTACCTTTTACCTGTTTTGAAATTGCTAAATTTGCCAAAAACAACATATTAACATGTTTTTTTTTAGTTTCACTTTCGATACTCTAAGGTCAATGTCACTACCCCTTCACAGTGCTATCACGTTACATGTGTTCTGCTAATGAAACTACTGCACATTGAATCAGGTTTGTGAAGCTGTAGTGGATTGTTTTGTATCATGCTTTTGTATATTTATGGTGAATTATCGTGTGGGAGCATGGGTGACGTAGGCTTGTGGGCAGAGCTTTGGACAAATTTTACAGTTAACCCTAAGGAGGCTTCGAATAGGGCCCAGGAGAGATCGCTAAATTACTTAAATATGCAAGGATGACATCTAAAACCACTTCAGGCATGTTTTGATGAGAGAACAAGTTGATTTTGCTTACTCTTTAAATAATCCATTTTATATACTAGAGTTGGATCATGCAGTTGATGACCTAACCCACATTGTAGTGTGTAACGTGTCTTGCCTAACGACACATTCTCATTATGTAGGGATGAGTACTAGGATGGGACCTCCAACCCTCGTGCTCCCACATTTAAATCGACCAAACCAGGAGCATGACGCTTTCTATTTATTTGGAATGTTTGGAATGTCTGTCAGGAGCAGTGAGAAACCACTGTGTAAAACAAAGAATCAGTATCGTGGGCTGCTGTATCGATATATCGCCAAGAGTGTGCTTTGTATATTTTACCAAATTATTGAGTGACAGCACTACAATTTTGCTGCTTGTTTAGAGAAACCCATTTTTGCAATACATTTAACATGTGCATTGATTGTTACAATGGGTGTGTTTCATATTAACTTTGCAGGTAGTGTTTTAACAAAGACGTAGCATCACATGATTTTGCAGTTATGTGTGAGCCTTTAGAGCAGTTAAACTGCATATTTCCCTTTGTACAAGTAAATGTTGAGCTCGTGTAAGTTATGAATGAATAAGCAAAAACCAGTGGGGCAGTTTGATGTACTATTTTATAGTAACATGCACTAAACAATATACTCTTTGTTACATTCATTCAGCTTCAATAAATGGAAGCTAAATCCACAATTAATGATTTTGTTTGTGAAAATCGGCTTGAACATTAAGTAAGCCTTTATTTTTTACTGAAGCCTAACAAAATTATTTGAAATATGTCATGAATGGTGGCCAACTTCTTAATGATACCCAGCCCTAGTTCCACCTACTGTTTGTAATCTCATTTCTTTCTGATTGTCCTCACCATTGCAGGTTCTGACAAAAAATCAGCAAAAAAGGCAAAGTAATGTGGCAAACAACAGTTATTTTAAAAATCACTTGGTAAAACGGCTATCTCTGTAGTTTAGATGTGATTTGAATTATATTTTATTGTTTGTTTAGGACATTTTTGTGCTTAAAAATTGCATTCTTTCCAGCCTACTTTGAGTGATTTCACACTTTTTGTTTACTACATTCCATATGTGTTCATGTATGGTCTTGATGCCTTCAGTGAGACTCTACAAGTAAAAGTTTTTTGGATTTTTGCCCGGTAGTGTAAATGCATCCATTATAGTGTCCATATAAGCTCCTGTCCTGTGTGGAGCAGATCTCATGTGCAGGTGTCAATCAGGTCCGGTGTACAAGTGTAAACGTCAAACGGAGTGACAGTTTGTCCTTCGGGGCTGTGGGTTCAGACGTGCTACCCTCCTGTGGGCTCTACATTGTCCCATTCTACACGCACAGGACAGATGTTTAGTCAAGGAAACACCACAAGATGTTTCTATTGACTACCACAGCTACTGTATGGTATGTTACATAATCCTTTAGAAATGTTGCGCCAGGTACTGAATGACATATCCCATTGAAGTGGAACTAAATAATAGCCGTGTCCTGATGATTACTATATCGACTTATTCTTCAGAATATGAAAGCTGGAATAATACTTTTTGGGATCAATATTTATTGTGTGTGCATTTTCTTTGCACTTTTTTTTTTTTTTACATTTTTGGTTATTTTTTGGCTGGATTTAAGCTGTAAAAGTTTGAATTAATAACTTCTATGACTCATTACAGATACAAACTTATTGCTAAAGTGTTTCATTCTGCTTTTTATTTATTGCAGCTCATAATTCTTTAACAGTTTTATACATTTAGAATAGTTTTTGTGGTTTAAATCTGCTCTTGGGTTAATGTGTCAGTGGCATAATTTAGTTTCCATATTATCATTTATTGTCTATATTTACTTCAGCAATAGATCAAACTTGTGCGACAGGACTTCTAAACAGTAAGTCCAATTTTCTTTGCTATTAAGTTGTGTATAAGGTGTTTGAATATCATTATCTACTAATTGAAACTGAGTGTGTACTGCCATTTTAAGTAGTTGGTGACATCACGAAAAGCTGCTGTGATGACAGTCAAGTTTTTCTTATTGCAAATATCTGACTGCAAGGACTGAATTTGATGTTCGGTCACCTGTTAGACCAATCATACGGTTCTTTATACCTCCAGACCCCGCCCCTCTTCCTCTCGTAACCTCTTCTTTAGTCCACAGGAACTACCCAGCTCAACAGCTCTATTTGAAATCCTGTTGTCAGCGGACTTATGTGTTTAGTCCCACATTAATTTTAAAGGAGCGGCACAATAAAAACATAGTTGACAGCACTGAAAATGTTTGTTGTTTAAACTCATTATGCCATCAAGTATAAACAGTCAATATTTAACTTCTAACTCCACTGTCTATAGTTTAATCATGTATGCAGGATCTCTGGTGCTTGATGAAATAAGTGGTATTTTTTGTGTTATAGCCTGCTGTATTTTTGGTTTATTACTGTTCAGCATAAAATTAAATTTAAGACTCTTTTATTACATAGTCATTAGCATATATGCTAATCGGTTAAATCATTTATGTAAAACAGTGCTACATATGGTAATGTTTTCTACTGAGGCTCAGTTGTCACCATAGACTGTGTAAAGAAATGGACTAAGGGAGTGTGATGTCACCCATAGCGTTCAAGGCAAGCAGTTATAATTTGAAGCCAAATTCCTTATATAGAATTCTACCCGTGAGTATCATAGCAACCAAAGAGCCAATCTGGATCGCAGTTGTTGAAGGTAACGTCCCTTCGTGCCCACACCGTTGGTTTGGCAGGAGGTGGGCGCTTAGCAATGCTGTCAATAAAACCACCTGTCACTAACACGACAAGAAGGCAGCTGATTTGTCTCTTAATGTTCATATTTTGATGTATAAATAAAAATGGCAGAATCATGTGGAGTGGGTTAATATAAACATTTTAAGACCATAATGACGAGCCTGACAGCAGCAGTTACAGGGAGAATGGTGACAGTTTTCTAATGTAAAGTGAATTGGAGCCAGAGTCGATGGAGCCGGAAGCGCAGCCCATGATCACTTCCTATTTGGAACGCGGCGGCTAGCAGGTTAGCTATGCCCATTTGTATATACAGTCTGGTGGTTACTCACGTGTGGTCCAGTGGTTTTTGTTTGGAATGTTTGGTGGCTAATGCTAACTCCCCCATTAAAAATGCATTGGAGCCAAAGCATGGAAGGAAAAGAGGTATGGGGAAGAATGGGTGAGCCTGTAGAAGAGTCTAGTGAAGGGCCTTTCCTGTGGTGATGTGAAGCCTGCATGTCCACGCCACATTCCAGACATTTTCGGACTGTTGGTTTTCCAGCAGGATGACTCCCAAATCCTGTGATCCTCTCACCTGACTGACCCTCAGCCCTGCACCACACACACACTAAGTTAGACCAGTGTTTTTCCTTCTCATTTACCCTCTGGAAGTTGTGCAGAGTGATTCATGCATGTTTGAGTAATCTTTATTCTCCTGCATTCAAGACGTCATTGCTATGACCTACCCCCGTTTTCACACCCACCGGTACAAGCCCACTGCTCTGTATTTCCTTCATTCTCCACTTTTATTTTTGGTGATGCATGTAGGATCCTGCCGTGTTGTGTTTTTGAACAGATGAAATACAATCCACTGCTCGTTAGTGTAATCTTTGGCTATCCATAGTGCAGATCCAGTACAGACATATTGTAAAAGGAGCTCTTGGGCTCACAATATGACTGCTGTGTACTGTCTGTGGTTTTATCTGTAAACCAGGATGTGCACTGTTTGCATGCTAGTTGTTGTTAGCATTAAATATATTGATATTATGTATGTAATTGTAAAAGAGAGAAGTTTTATGGAACATTCAAGTCAAAGCAACAACGTCCCCATGGACACAAGCAAGTACCACTTCCACCAACTTGAAGCTTTAACTTTATTTTTTATTTTTTTATTGCTTTTTTGACACAATCATTTCACATTTATAGACTCAGTTGTCACCTTTGCGGTAGTCCACGGCTGCACATAACCCTGCCGTGACCTTTGACGCTGAGTTATAATCTATGTGGATCATTACGTTGTACTTTGCATGTTTTTAAATTACAGTACTCATCTAAAACCATTTTAATAAAAGAAACATGTCCGCTGAGGTCCGCATTAGAAAACTGCAGTGCCCAATGAGAGCTGGTGTTGCCATAAACATCATTAGAACAAAGAATCGACCCTTCCAATAAATAGCTGCATTTGCATCCTATATGTATCAACAGTTAAGAAAATAAAATTTGAGAATGAACTAAGTAGAGACGTATGTCAGTGGCGGTGAAAGTAGGATTGATTGGCAATATGCGTTTTGAAGATCAAGTGATTAAAGCTTGCGCAAACATGTTGACATACAGACAAACATGAGCAAAATTTGTCTTTAATGATACGTTAGCAGCAGCTCTTAAGGTCAAAATAAGTCTGCTACATGTTGTCTACATCTAATTAGAAAATGTTTTAATGAGCGTTAGCATGCTGTGTGTTATAACTAAGCTTTACCTTCATGACAAAACTCCTCTCTAGTCTATTACGATTGTTTAAAACACGTAAGGTAAGGGAGAAATAACTTCACCACTGCAAACCATTAAAAAAACAAACTAGTTCTAGTTTTTACATTTTTAAGACAATAAAAATCAGGTACAGTGCCTTTAATCTTGGTTGAACTCATCACTTCTTTAAGAGTCTATTGCAATAGCCCTGACCTCTCGGCGTCGGATTCTTTGCTGTCAGCGGGCTGCACATAAATAAGGGCCGTCCCCCCGGTCCCCTGTGGCCCCTGATCTGGCCCCTGATTCGGCCCCTGGCTCTGTGTGAGGAGTATAAGCGCTAAAGCAGACACAGCGCTGGCTAACTCACTGTCTCTGCACTGATGAGTGTTTTACGTACTGGTTTTTTTTTTTTTGTAGTTTGCGGTAATGAAAGGTCTGCAAAAGTTTGTGTCTCGCGTTTGAGGCAGCTCTGTGGAGTATATTTAGGATGGTAATATGAAGATATTTTCTGCAGAACTGTCTATTGTTATGGTGGTGTTGGATAAATATAGCATTAGAGTTGTCGAACCAGACCCGCACACTCATAACATACAAAATTTTAGTGTTAGATAAAAGCGTGTCTGATGGAGCTTCATGTGTTCAAATGTGTTTGCTGATCCACATCATCTCTCTCCATTGCTTCGTTCTGTTGCTCTTTCAGGGAGGGCATCCTGTCACGATAATTACTATATCGACTTATGGTTCAATATATGACGGATGGAACTATATATTTTGGGCCTTAATATTTATCGTGTGTACTTTTTTCTTTGCTAAAGTGGGGCAATTTAGGGTATTTTTGCTGTGACTGCTATGGCTAATTATTGACCAATAATAGTACATTATAGGTTACAGCTCATGATGATGATGATACTGGGATTATCTTGCATTATTATTATTATTATTGTTTCATTAGCTTAACCCTTTAAGGACTGACCACATTATAGACCATTATAGCTCACCTAGACTTTTATTTTCTTGTATTATCCATAAAAATCATGTTAAAGGAAGTATGAGCTTGTACTGCTACTCTATTTTACATATCCACTGACACTGACTGGGAGAATCCCGCTGGCACCTGCGCTCTGATTGGTCATCTTCGAGGGACAACATAAGCGCATTACCGTAGTGACACTAAAATATTTAAAGAGCCCCATGTCTCTGCTTTGAGATGCCGTTTGAATTTACATGAAGCACAATTGGTTGCGGAGTTACAGTAATGGAAAGTCCGCAACCACGAGTCTATCAGTGGCGATAGCATTCGACTCTATAGGGTTAAAGTAATTTCATTATTATCATTTTTCGCACTATATCTCTGTGCCAGTATATCGTGCTTCAAAATGTGGTATCGTGACAGACCTACTTTTCAGTTGAACATTTTGTCTTGCGAGAAAAAAGAACACTGCGGGGGCTGAGCTCAGCGCGCTCACTATAACACAACATACATAATCATAGGCCTGTCACGATATCACGTTTTGAAGTACGATAAAAAAAAAATATTCTAAATGTACAAAATTGTAAAAAAAAAAAAAAAAAAAAAAAAAAAAAAAAAAAAAAAAAAGCACAACCTGCAATAAATAAATAAATAACAGAATGCAACACTTAAATAGTTTGTTTGTATCTATAATGAGTCATGGAACTTGATAATTCAACCTTCTATGGCTGAAAAGTGCATCGTAATACAGAAAAATAACCATAACTATTAGTACAAAGAAAAAGTACCACGCTAAATATCGACCCCAAAAAGTATTGTTCCGTCTGTCATGTATTGAACGATAAGTCGATATAGCGCTTATCGTGGCAGGTCTACCTAATCATGCCGTCATGCACATTCTCATTTTGCCCAGTTTGAAAATGCATCTCTAAGCATTTTCAAGCCCACCCTTATTTTCTTAGACCTTTTTGTATGTGCGATCCTGCCATTTTAAACTCCTCTTTTTCCCTGTGAGGTAGCGGACTGATGTAATAGCATTTAGAAGTCTCCTGCCTGCAGCTAAGTGAGTATAAAGCAGAAGACTTGAGTGTAGTTCCCATAAGAGCCCAGTCCGCCACATGTGCTCTTTGAATTGTGGGTGGATAATATGTGGAATGTGGAGCTGCACGAGACAACAGGCGTATTCTTCTACTGCGGCCCATGTTTGGGAAAAGCCCCCAGCTATTGGACATTCTGAACAGCTATGTAGATAATGGGGAAAAAATTATGTCATATTTTTTTTATAAACGATGATTCAGTTCACAGTTTACATTTTAAACAAGTCCAGGAGCATTAAAGGTCCTATATAATGCAAAATTGACTCTTGTGAGCTTTAAGTCACGTTATAATGCTGTTACCTCCTCAAAAATATACCTGGAGTTGAAGTACTTTGTTCTACCTTGTGATGTTATGAAGCGGTATTTTTCAGGTTAACAGCTACCTTTTACCTTCAATTTGGTAGAGATGGGCAATTCCAGGGGTGAAATCATTTAAATCAGACATGTCAAACTCCCGCGACCCGGCCCCGGATAAGCGGAAGAAAATGGATGGATGCCAGACTTAGGCGCGCGGGCCAAATTTCGCCTTCGATATAAATATATTTGGCCTGCGAGATCATATCAAATATGTATTAGAGCTGGCCCGCCGACTGCCGCACCAGGATAGCGCATGCACTACTAATACTACGACTCCCAGAATGCTTTGCAAATGTGTTGGCACCGGCCCCAACCGCTTCTGTTGAGACTCATTAGCATCTGCTACCTGTCGCCTCACTCAAATTTAATCCACCCCTTTTGAAAAACATGCAGATGTTGTTATATATAGATATTTCGTTTGGCCCGCGACTTAATCCCAGTTTTTAATTTTTACCCTCTGTGAATTTGAGTTTGTCACCCCTGATTTAAATGATTCTAGTGACGGTGTATGGAGTTTAAAAACACAGTGGAGCACTTCCTGTATTGCCACATGTGACATCACAAGATGGTCTTATTAATAGAAGAACTCAGCCTAAATTTGCAGGGTTTGTATGTTAAACATGTGAATGAAAAAACCCAACTCCAGGTATGTTTGTGATGAGGAAACAACATTATAAGAGATCAGAAAATAGCGTAATACGAGCCCAATAACATTCATGGATCCACAATATGAGGATAACTATGTTTTGTTGTGTGAATACGGGAGTCTCTGTGGAGGTTTTTTAGCTACAGCTGCGCAAAGATACCCAACTCTCCAGAGTCTGAGTGAGCTGTAACCCTTTCATGTCCGTGCCAAATGTAAAGACAATCTCACGAGATTGTTTTTCCCATGCATGCGCAGTCTCGTGGCAAATTGACCTCATGAGATTTCGTGGCATGAGATCTCGCCATCCCTATGTGGGATATTGGTATATCGGTTATTGCGTCAGCCAATAGTACGATGTCTATATTTTTCTGATATGTTGTTTAGACCTAATTACATTTTGACATTTGAATTGCTAAACTAATACAGGAATCCCATGTATTTCCGGACATGCTTGTACAGGTCTAAACTACAGGGTTTAGACTTAATATTTGATTAGATTATAGTTATTTTGTCTGTTTATAGCACAGGTGGAAATATGGCACGATAAACCTGCTTTGGTATTGAAATGAGAAAACAAACTGTATAAACAAGTGGACCAAGTGAGTGTGACGTCAACCATAGCGTTCGGCTTCAGTCAAAAGATACCATACCAGGATCATGTACAGCGGGTTAATATGAACATTTTAAGAACAAAATGACTAGCCTGACAGCAGCAGTTACAGAGAGAGGGGTGACAGTTTTCTTACATAAAGTGAATTGGAGTCGATGGAGCCAAAAGTGCACCCAAGTAAGTTAGCTAGGTCCACTTATATAAGAAGCATATTAGTTGTATTGTATTGAGAGGGATTGTAATAAGGGTCTTATTAAATGATTCCATATTATATTGAGTATTACTGCATTCCTACTGTGTGTATTATTTGATCTAGTGGTCTCTGAATGTGGCTTATCCAGTCCTGGTCTCATGAGACTAGCTCCTGTTTGTGTGCCATTGTTCAGAATGGAGTTACCTCAGCTCACCCTGCACCATCAGCTCTGCCTGTCTCATTCTGCCTGTTCTGTTGTGAAGGTTCTGCTGATGTGAGAGTTCTGTTGTGAGGCTTCTAGAGATGGAATAAGACACAATTTGTACGTCAACGAGACAAGACGAGATTTTAACACAATAAATCCTAATGTATAAATTGTGGGTTGCAGTTTCCAGTTTTGGAGTCTCTGCTTTTTCTTTGCATTCGAGTACTGCTTTTTGGAGCTATAAGAGATCCAACTCACCCACACTTTCAGTCCATTTTGTCCAATCCACAAGCAAGCACGTGGGGGAAAATCTCATGAGGTCGTAGCAATGTGGCAATTTTGTCTCACGAGATGTTATGGCACGAGAGTTTGTCCCATCCCTGGAGAGTTCTGCTGGGACTCTTCTGCTGTTGAGAGGGTTCTGCTGGGAGGGTTCTGTTGCCGGGTTGTACTCCTTCTAGGGGCCCTGCTTTTGGGAGGGTTTTTGTATAAGGGTTCTGCTGTTGGGTGGGTTCTGCTCTGAGTGTTCCGGTGGGAGGGTTTAACTATTGAACGAGGAACTGGACTCGGAAATAAACAGAAAGGTAACTTTTTACATCGGCCTTTATCATTGTAATTTTTAAGGATTTAGTAAAAAATGACAGATATTACCACTATTGTTGGCAACCATTCAAGCAAAAAATTGGAAAAATTGGATTTTACTGTGATATTTTACGCAGAATTTAACAAAAACTCATTTACACATCTTAATTTGAAATTCTATAACAATTTATTTTAGTATATTATTTGTTTATTTAAGTATACAAGATATATCTGATATATAGGACTATAGCTCCCACAATCCTCTGCTCCTCTATGAAAGAAACTTAGCATTTTTGGCATTTTTTTTTTGTCTGTGAAAGAGACTATGAAAGACAATTGGCATTTTGGGTGGAGGTAAATAACTTAAACCAAAAGATTCACAGATTATATGGAGAACTTTAAGCAACGGTGTTATTAATATGGATTCTGCTGGTTACCAAGCTGACACGCTGCCAGACTGCAATAAGAAAGGTAGCAGTAAGTTCTACTGCTTTCTTTCTAATACAGACTTTAAATAACTTTTTGAGTCTATAAAATCCCATAGTTTAAGCTACTTCTACAGTCGTGGGAAAGTCGTATTGGTTGAACTGCCTGCGGGCTCGTGTCTCTCAGTGAGCAGGTGAGGTGGCTCCAGGCTGTACGCTATATCCCGGGCGTCTCGTTTCGCATAGAGCCCAGGGAGGCAGAGGGTGCTGGGATGTAGGTGTGTAGGGTGCATGTGTAAGTTGATCATGCAGTAACTGGATGGGCGAGCTGTGGAAGTGCAGGCCGCGGGGTAGAGTAGATCCTTCTGCGTTCACTGAGAAGAACCTGCATGTCCCAACACGCTCAATATGGAGACAATCTGGTGACAGTAACAAGTTTTTCACATGCTCATACAAAACATGATAATAAAAACTTGGTAACCCTGTATTGTAGACGTCTTCAAACATGTTCTGAAAAGTCCTCAGATACCCTCCTTGTGTCTCCATAGGGTCTTTATTCTGTGTAAAAGCTGCTAATCCTGTAATTTAGACCAACTACAAACATGTTCTGAAATGCATGGGATTCAACTCTTCTCAAATGTTCATGCTACAGGGGCATGTTAAAATGTCCAGTCTTAATAGAATTCTAGTATGACCCAGTGGTGGAAGAAGTACTCAATTTTGTTAATTAGGCAAAAGTACAGATACCACAGAGCTAAAAAATACAAAACAGCCTGAATACAATGACAGATAGCATTGTTTATTGACTCCATTGCATTGACTCCTTCTCTTTTATGGTTCATTTTGCCGTTCTTAAACTGTATGCCTTGACGTTAGCTCAGGGGTAAACAGTGTTATCAGCTCTGTGCAGGGGGAAGCCTCAGTCAACGGTTCCCTCCATAAAGTGAGGCATTCCACCACTGAACCGGCTCAGGATAAAATCTGATTGCACATTTTTGGACCAGAATGTTATTTTATGGTGGACACATTTCAAAAACAAAGATTCAATTACTATTAAAAAAATTCCATGCGTTTCAGAACATGTTTGTAGAGGTCAAAACTGAGTTAGCATTATTCAAGTATGAAACTACTGACAACTACTTCACGACTACTTCTAATGAGCCATAAAAAACGTGTAATGTAGCTTAGCGAATTTGCTATGGAGAAATAGCTGTAGCGGCTAATAAAACAATAGCCTGATTGTGCTACATTTAATCAGCTTACCTCTGTTTAGTGGTACTGTACATAACCAGTATTTTCACAGCAAGAGGGTACCAGGTTCAATTCCCGAGCCGTTCGCACATTTCTGTGTATGTTCTCCCTGTGCCTGCGTCGATTTCCTCCAGCCACACCGGTTTCCCCCATCAGCCCAAAACATGCCCCCAGACCCTCCTCCTTTTACATGTTTTTATACGGTTATGCTCATGGCTATTTCTGTTCTGAGCCTCTAGAATTGTAAGTATTTTAACCATTGGTTGAGATGATGTCTTAATTTAGTCAAATCTGAATACTTGGCACTGAAGCGGCGTGGGCCCCCCATGACAAATTCTGCTTAGGGCCCCCCTAAAGCAAGGGCCAGCCTTAAGGAGCGTGAACTAATATAAAAAATAAATGTATGCACAGATAAAGTAAAATATAAAAATGTATTTAAAACTTATATTACATAATTATTTTGACAAAGTTTTTATGTTTTTTTATTAATTAATTTATTTCTTTGGTTCCTGATACATTACATTAGTCCCCCTATATATTTAGTCTTTAGTTATTGCTGTTTGGACCTGGTTTAGTCTTTATTTTATACCACTTTTAATCCCACTGGGTTCTATCCTGTTTTAAACCTGTTTTGGTCCTGGTTTAGTTCTTGCCATGGAGTCGTTGAATCACATACCTGCCTTTTCTGTCCATATTTGGCCTCAGGAGCTGGTGAAAGATGAGACAACGGACCCCAGCTCCAGTGCGCTATTCTTCATTTTGTTTTTATCTTAGACAGATACATCAACCCATCGCTATGCCAACCAGATGACCACTGCACTAAAGTATCCAACTAGTGTGACCATAAATGGACATACTCTGGGTTTTCTATGTAATGACTAAAGGTGTGTGGAAATAACTTGTATTTATCAAGCTCTGTGGTCACATAAAAAGAATGGGATTGATGTGAGCCAAGTATTATGAAATGAAAATGGAACGTTTTTTGGAATAGAATAGAATTTTTTTTTCAATTTAAAATTTTTTATGAAAGTCTATGGGGAAAAAAATGAATCTGACATGAATTTTCTTAACCAGGTAATCACTGTTGAGCTCCATACAAGTTCCACTTCAAAACAAAGGTGGCAATAATGAGTTTCAAGGGACTGAATAATGCATAATGATGTTTTTCAAATGTGGTATGTGTGCACAAAAAATATTGATTGACCGATCACTAATTTTGATTTACTTGTATTAAAATATTACAAATTTAGGAGGCTAAATGAGAACGGAATACAATTATACAGCTCTAAAAAGTAGATTTATAATACGCGTCTTAATATTATTTCCTTAGGGGTGCACCGATCCAATACTGGTATTAGAAATTGGCACTGGTACAGAAAAATTAGCTGGCTTCAAATATTGGTTCAGCCGGTATCCTGGCTGCACATACAAATTGATGTAATAAGACTATTTACTGGTTGTAGTTGAGAAAGTTTCCTAATGTTTGGACTTTTATTCATACAAAGTTGTTCTGTAGTTATTTGAGAGATAAATAACAGCTACATAAGACATGTGGAGCAGTTTTGTCTTTATATTAAGTTTGTTTTAAAAAAAAAAAATTGCTATTTTCACTTTCTGCGCTGGTATCTGTTGATATCGGGTATACTTAAAGCTATAGAATTGAAATCGGTGAATCACTGCATCCTTAATTTAACACAAAAGTCAAATTTCTTCCTATATAAACTCTGTTCCAAACCACATGCATTTACAGACAATAAAAAACAGGTACAGTGCCTTTAATGGAGAACCTTCTGTTTTAAAATGAGAAAAACAGAACTAGTTCATTTCAGAGGGTTTGCAGTGGTCCAGAGTTATTCCTCAGGTACCTTATGAATTCCTAGCATCCTAATTCTTCACCGCAGTGAGTTTATAAAAGCTTTCAGAGGCCTATGCAGAGTTTTGCTGTCACGGTGCAACAACTAGCATGCTAACACACACTTCGTGATTATCAAACAATAAAAGGCTTTATAATTATTTGCAGACGAGACACAGCAGGCTTATTTTGACCTCAAGAGCTGCTTACACAATAAATCTGTTATGCGACGAGTTTTGCTCAACTATGGGACAGACTGGGTACAGGGCCTTTTAAAAAGACCCAAGTTGATCATTACTGCAAACATCTTAAAAATCCCTACACGTTTTTGTTTCTTTTTTAGTGTTGATCCAACCTTGACCCATCTATAAAGCTTTGTGCTACAGACACGCACATGAGCAAAGATCCTCTCTGAACTAGCGAACATGGACTCCAAAGACTCACCCTGATCTCTCCACAGAGACCTGCAGCTCTCACATGTACAGACCGTGCATGGAGTGAGCCCTCGTGTTTACACTGCTAATCCCTCGCTACAAAAGCCATCACAGACTCTCGGTGTCACTCCCAGGCCTGGGCAGCACGAGAAGGCTAATGCTAATGGACCAGAGCGGGCTAAGTGGGCTGTGTAGCTTAGCATCACATATGACAAGCTAGCAGGATTAGGATTACGATGGGATTGTAGAAGGTTACTTTTGATGAAGGGAAAGATTGGAATAATGGGCTAAACGTGGTTATGTATAGAGGTTTCAGAACGACTTTTCATTGTCAATCACCACAAATGAGGACGTAAAACTGAAAAAAACACGTTTGTCAAGATACAGTCCAATTTCTGTAGTCTTCTGAGCCTCAAAATCACCATAGATGTTGGACTTAAAAGACTTAAACTCAGTGTAACCTGGGCTCAATAAATGGACAACTAAGAGCGTTACAAATCAACTAAATCAGCATTACAATTGTTATCAGTAAAAGCTGTATTTGATTTGATGTTTACCTTGTATCTGGAGACACAGTTGGATATATAGGTCATGTTTACCAAAGTTAAAACCTTACATACAGTTTTTAAATACAATATCACTGTCATCCACCTGAGAGAGACGCACCTCACCATATACTCCACATTCTGCTTGAGACCCTCCCCTCGTCTCCTTCAGGACTCCTCTGCATTCTGTAGAGAGTAAACCTGAGCTGACGGGAGCGCGGCGTAAGAATATGTAGGATTATCCGTGTGTGCATGTAGATCGTCTCTCCATTGTGCCGTGGTATTAACGCATTTGTAGCATTAGTTATCCTCTGACCTCAGGGTTAAAGTGGAACAGTGTGCTCTTCCAGTCTCAAGCTGTCCACACACGCCAAAGACCGCAGGAAGCCGTCTTTCCTGTTGACTTGTGCGCGTGCGGCCGATCCTAGGGCTTTTCCAAGTATCGAGCAAATGTTTGAGTAGTGACATGTTGTTTGGTTAAGACTGTACGGTGCGTGTGGTTTTTGAATTTCACATCTTCTGCTCTCAGTCCAAGTGCAGAGTCAACACTAAAGCATGTGGTCTTTTGTGTGAGGTCCTGCGTATCTCCATCTGAGTTGGCCCAGGCGTTCAACTTGGCTTGCATTTTTTTTTTTTTTTTTTTTTTTTGTGAAAACTTGCAAATTGTTGAAAAAGTACGTCTTGTCAGTCCAAAAGACCTTCAACTACCTAAGACTTTTCACAGGTATTAACTGCTAACAGATAACAATTGCATTGCCATGTTCTTTATTATTATTTTGACCACGTTTAATTAGTTTCAGTTTAGTTTTTGAGTTCCCTCTGAGTGTTGTCAAGCTAATGAAACTTGCAAATCGCTTCAAGTTTGTGAAGTTGTAGAGCCCAAACTCGTTTCACCGAGGGCCATATCTTGAAAATTTTGACACGGAGGACCACAGACCAGTGGTCAATACAGTGGATATTTCAGATGGGTGCATTAAACATACTTTAAATAAGGCTTGACATATTATTATTAAGTCTGTATGACAAGGCAAATTGATGTTATTTACTTTATATGGGTAGATTTACTCAAATTTGCCATAAAAAGTACTGATTATGATCAATTAAGGGCCAATAAAGATTGGTCTGAGGGCTGCATTTGGCCATAGTTTGGACACCCCTGTTTTAGAGTATTGTTTTGTATCCTGCTTTTGTATATTTATGAAAAAATTACCGTACAGGAGCATGGGTTACCTGGGCTTGTGAGCTGAGCATTGTGCAATAGGCATGAGCTAGAAGGCTCTTGTTGTAACCATATGGAGTACCCTGGAGAGATTGCTAGAGTACTCAAACATGCTTGGATGACATGCTAAAGCTCTTCAGGCATGTTTTCGATGTGGGAACAATTTTATAACATGGCAGAATGCTCCAAAGACTCTATTTTGCATAGTAGCCCCTCTTTAAGCCTTAAGATTGATATGGCAACATTTTGGAGCCAATCCCCAACGAGAAATAAGGTTCAACATTTGTGGACGATAGTTTGAATATTTCTTTCAAAAATATAAATCTATATCTTTATAATTATATAGGTCCCTGCTCTCCATCTGAAATTATGAAATCATCAAATTCTAGCGAGTTCAACTTATAGGCTAATGCTTACATTAGCATAAAATGTCATGAAATTGCTGCGAGTGAACGTGCTCTGTGTATAATGATGTGTTGGTACACCTGTGTTTAGTGCCACTCTTCTCTGTTTACATTTCACCGCTGTGGCTTTTGGTTTCTACTCTGAGTCATCATAGACCTGCAGAAGTATGTTTGCTCTCTGACAGCCTACAGTACAGGCGGGTGGAGACAGGTGCGTGCTGCAGGGACAGGTGCCTCGTGGGTAATGTACAAAATCCTCCTTTAGTAACAGCACATTAACTCTCACACTCCTGTCAGTTTACATGAGGCTAACTCTGCACTCTGCCATATGTGTAGTTACTTGCTTGTAGTTTTAGTTTTTAGGCCTGTAAAAGTAACGATATATAGTATATAGTTAAGCAAAATTTGTCTTACCCAAGTACAGATATATTGTAAAAGGTTTGATGGTTTCATGCTTAAAGAGGGAACAAAAGAGGAAAATGTTTATTGAAGATTAGAGGTGGATTTTTCATGGCTGGTCTTAATACTCATTGTTTAGAATCCAGAGGAATCAATGGCCAAAGACCTCTGCCAATATTTTTGGGTCGATATGTAGGGCAGACTTTGGTAATTTTCCCTGAAATCTGCCCTACATATTGACCCAAAGGTTGTGGTTGAATTTAGTACAAACTTATCCACAACCTTGTTTTACTACAGTGTAGAGAGGAGGGTAGACTAAACTAAACTAAACTAGGATCATTATGAATTGTGAAATATCATCACAAATCATCATCATCATCATTGTCATTTGTTTTATTAAAGTAAATGTATATTTTGCATATTCACAATATATGGAACAGTGGAAGTAAACTGAGTGTCAGCAGTGAAACTGTCAGGGAGGCTGGTGGCATTAGTAGACAAAGAATGAATGAGTGCATGTTCAGGGTATGAGTCAGGCAAACTGTAGATCAGGTGGCGGTCACAAAGTGCTTGAACTGTGTGCTGGTCAATGGTAATCAAAGTAGGTTTCCCCAAATGCTGCTGAGTAAAACCTCAGGATCCGCTCTCTCTCTTTCTGAGACATCAGATCATTTGACAGCTCACCATGGGGTCTGCGGGAAAGACCATCTGCATCTGTATTTGCTTTGCCTGCTCGGTAATGGATTTTGAAGCTGTAGGTGGATAGTGCTGACAACCACCTATAACTGGTGGCATCCAGTTTAGCAGAGGTAAGCAGGTAAGTGAGTGGATTGCTGTCAGTTATTATCGTGAATGTTGTGCCATAGAGGTAGTCGTGGAATTTCTCAGTCACAGCCCATTTCAGCGCTAGGAATTCAACTTATGGGCTGGGTAATCGGGATTCACATCGTGATAAGCCCCGACTAGCGTAGGCGATGACTCGGTTGTGTCCTTCTTGCTCCTGATATAAGATGGCTCCCAAACCGGTGGCACTGGCGTCAGTGTGCAGGATGTATTGTTTTTTTGCGGGTCGGCAAAAGCAAGCACTGGAGCTGTAGTGAGCTTTTCCTTGATAGTATCAAATGCTTGCTGACAAACCGCATTCCAACGAGCACCGAACGACTGCTTGGGATCCAAATACAAATTTGACTTTAAGGAGTTCCGCAGTCGCCTCTGAAGTGGGGGTAACCAGATGTAAGTTCGTTAAGAGGCTTCACAATCGTGGAGTAGCCTTGAACAAAGCGCCGATAATATCCTGCAAATCCAAGAAACGATCTGAGTTCTTTGAGATTGTTTGGAACAGGCCAGGATTTTAAGGCCTCAATCTTGTCTGGATCAGTCTCCACACCGTTCTGAGAAACCACATGCCCCAATATCGCACCGAATTCTGAAAAAACATGCACTTCTCAACCGACAGTTTTCAATCCAAATTCCTTTAATCTGTGTAGCACTTTCATGAGCCTCTTCTCATGTTCCTCTAGGGTTGGAGCAAACACAATGAGATCGTCAATGAAGACCACCCCTTCCACCTAGGGTTACCCTGACCTGCTCCGTTTCTCTCCCTTTTTTTTTCTCCCTATTTGCGCATTCCTAATTGGTTAATGGATAAATAGCTGGAGCGGCTCTGTGACAGTCTGCTGCTCTCCTCCGCCCCGCCCACTCTACTCCTGCTGTGTCTGTGCGTTTGGACGGCTACCGCTTGGTTTTGGCCTTATTCTCCACACTCTGGTTTTACATATAACTCAATGGTGAGTGTTGCAAAGAGTTATCACTTTCATGTATCATTACAACCCACTAAATGTAAAATTAATGCGGAGTTTAGAGCACAGAGCTATATTAAAGCACAGTACATTCCCGCGTATCCGCGTACTGAAGTCCGCTAACAACGCGAGCGCTTTTGAGTTTGTTTTCTAATACGGCAGTCATGAGCCAAAATTATGAATGGAACGCCACGTGCCAACTTACGTGAGCATGTTTACTTTAATTCGGCAGCACTATTACGCTGTTTTAGTACATTTTGGTTAACTATCTGATGTATATTGTGAGTCATGGGCCTATGTTGATCTTTGTAATGTGTATTGTAAAGAAGATTTTGATTTCTAAATGTATGTTGCGCAACTGATTTAAGTATGATTTAATGATGAAATGTGAAACTGAGATCTTGTTTTGACCTTATTTTCAGGTCAGGTTTTTCATGGGACTGAACAGATCATGGGACATAACAGATCTCTCTACTACTGATGGCGAGCTAGTAAGATTAATGATTTTGTCTGAGGATATGGACTTGCATGCGAATGGAATTTGCGTTACCTGAACTCTTACAGAAAGTCAAAGTATTTGACCTGGGACTGTATTTCTTTTGTTATTGTTGCTTTAAGAATTTTGAATGTGTTCAATTTAAGTTAATTAAATAGTATGTCACTTTTTGTTTTTGGCTTTTTTCCAAAATATATTTTTTATTATCTTTAAATCCAATCTGTTGTCTGTCATTCATGCGCAAGCTCCCTGAGCAGCCCAGTTCTTCTGTGTGTGTGTGTGTGCGTTAATTGCTATAAACAAATAGCCAACAAATCAACTAAAAATACTATCGTGGTAACATTTGGCGAGCTAGCCAGGAGCTTGTGGTTATGAATGACTTATGGTTTTGTGAATTTACATTTCTGTGAACTTTGGGTATATAATTTGAACTTTGGGTCCAATCATGAATTTATCTGAGATGAATGCTGCAAAGTGCGTTATGGTTTCTGGTGTTACCAGTACTGTGAAAGATGATGAATTAATTGATTTTCTAAAACAATATGGGTCCATTGAAAAAAGTTTCTATGTTAATGATGTATCAAGCCCATACTTTAAAAAACCTGATCATTGAATTTTCCGACTCCGCTGCTTTAACTGCTCTTGAACCGCTATTGCCATATGATTACTGCCTCAAAGAAGAATCAGACATTAAATTTCGTATACAGACTTTCCCTGTAGAATGCACAGACACAGTGGGAGGGGCAGCCTACCCTAACTACCTGGATGAGCTGAGATACTTGGCTCGAAGAAGTGGACAGAACTTTGAACTTGTGCTGAAAGATGTCATGACTCAAATCAGTCAACACTTGGACACAGTTGAAATAAACCCGGATATGGGGAATGATGATGATGATGATGATGAGGATATTGAAGAGGATGGAGATGTTCAATTTGTGGATCTGTATGCTCCCTTGCCTGGCCAGCAGGGGGCAGCAATCCAACACACCACATCTGACCAGCAGGGGTCAGTGCCTGCATCACACGAATCTCACTCTCCAGTACACAACTGAACCCCCCAGAAGTCCAAAAAGTGGTGGTGGAGCATATTTGTCAAAACAAGTGAAATGTCAGCTCACTCATTACCTTCTGTGAGACTTCGCACATTTTCTGGAAAAACACCCAAATCTGCAAATGAAAGTGAATATGAAGCATGGAGAGCACAAATAGAATCATTAATGGCAGATCCTGCTTTGTCCCCTCTGTATGTGACACGAAGAATTTTTTGAAAGTTTTGTTGTCTCCCAGCGGCAGATGTGGTCAGAGCATTGGGACCAAACACTCTGCCTACAGTCTATTTGAAAGTGCTGGATTCTGCCTATGCCACTGTACAAGATGGAGAAGAGTTATTTGCTCAGTTTCTGAACACTCTACAGACCCTGGAGAAAAACCCTCTACTTACCTGCAGCGCCTGTCACTTACCTTGAACACAGTGGTGAAGCGTGGTGGTGTTTCTGCTCAAGATGTTGACAAACATTTATTAAAACAATTTTGCCGCGGATGTTGGGACAATGCCATGATTACCAAATTACAGCTGGAACAAAGAAAAGCAAAACCTCCTGTATTCTCTGAGCTGTTGTTAATGTTGAGGACAGAGGAGGATCGACAACAGGCGAAAGAAAGCCTCATGAAAAAACACTTGGGCTCATCCAAGCAACGAGTGCAGCTGCACACTCAAAGCACATGTTCTTGTGGCCACAGCGATGCTGAAAGTGCTACTATTGCTGAGCTGAAACAGCAAATGAGAGAGCTTCAGCAACAAATGTCTGCCCTTCTCTCACAACAAAGTAAAGCTTCTGTTGGAAAAAAAAACGTCAGCCGCAAGGTGGAGCCAAAGGTCAACCATCATGGCCCAAGCCAGGGTTCTGCTTTAAATGTGGAGAGGATGGGCATATTGCCCCTAACTGTACCAACTCAGCCATCCCGACTCTGGTTCAACAAAAGAAAAAGATGTTGCAGCAAAGACAGGAAGCGTGGGCCAAGAATAAGAACACTGCACAGTTAAACTAGAAGCAGTCTCTGAGGAGGGACGAGCTGAGACTGCTGCTATCCAATGTCCCAAAATCCCATCACAAGGTCGTCAACTACCAGAAGGACTTATTGGTACCAAGTGTACAGGTCAGATTATTATTGATGGAATCGCTGTCAACTGTCTGCTGGATACAGGGTCGCAGGTTACCACAGTATCAAAATCTTTCCACTCTGTCCATTTGTCTGACCAGAAGATCCAACCATTGAACGATCTGCTGGAAGTCGAGGGAGCAAATGGCCAGGCTGTGCCCTACCTCTGGGCTATATCGAACTCACCATCACCTTCCCGTCTGAGTTCCTGGGTGCTCCTGTCGAGGTGGCCACGCTTGCCCTGGTGGTACCAGATTTAAAGACATCTACACCATCCATTCTCATTGGAACTAATGCCCTTGATCAAGCGTATCAACAGTTCAGCAAGCTTGAGGTTGGTTTCAGACCTGTTCAGCATGGTTATCAGACAGCCTTGAAGGTTCTAGCGCGACGGCATAAATTGTCTCAAGATGGATTTCATGGTGTTGTCAAGCTGAATACCGCTGAACCTCGAACAATTCCTGCAGGACAGACTGTTGTTCTGGAAGGTACAACTGTCGCCTGCTGTTTGCAAGGAGAGAAGTCTGTGATGGTTGAGCATCCCACCTCATTTCCACTGCCTGGGGTCTGATGGTCAAATCTTGCCTGGTCGACTTCAACAGCCATTTGCCATGTGTTGTCCCTGTCCTTATCCACAATGAGTCGGAGCACAATGTCACTTTGTGCCCCCAGAGTTGTCATTGCTGAAGTAAGTGCCTTCCAGTCCGTGTCTAATACTCACCAGCGTACCGCTGACATTTCTGAAGGGATGCCATCTGATGAAACAAGGCCAAAATATGAGTATAACTTTGGCAATACCTCTCTGTCCCCTGAATGGAAAGACAGAATTATCAAGAACTTGAACAGCATCCCAGAGGTTTTTGCACAGCATGACATGGATTTTGGCAGAACGGACAGGGTAAAGCACCAAATCAAGCTCTCTGAACCAACTCCCTTCAAGCAAAGACCTCGGCCTATCCATCCTCAAGACCTTGATGCTGTTCGCAGACATCTGCAAGAACTCCTGGAGTCCGGAGTCATCAGAGAGTCTGAGTCACCATTTGCATCTCCTATTGTTGTGGTCAGGAAGAAAAATGGAAATGTCAGACTGTGCATAGACTACAGGAAACTCAACCTGCAAACAATCAAAGATGCATATGCCTTACCAAAACTCGAAGATACCTTCACAGCCTTATCTGGATCACGGTGGTTTTTCTGTATTGGATTTTGAAGTCCGGATACTACCAGATTGAAATGGAGGAAACTGACAAGTGTAAAACGGCTTTCGTATGCCCCTCTTGGATTCTTTGAATTCAACCGAATGCCTCAGGGAATTACAAATGCACCAAGCACTTTTCAACGGCTGATGGAGAAGTGTGTTGGAGAGATGAACTTGAAGGAAGTGCTGGTCTTCATTGACGATCTCATTGTGTTTGCTCCAACCCTAGAGGAACATGAGAAGAGGCTCATGAAAGTGCTACACAGATTAAAGGAATTTGGATTGAAACTGTCGGTTGAGAAGTGCATGTTTTTTCAGAATTCGGTGCGATATTTGGGGCATGTGGTTTCTCAGAACGGTGTGGAGACTGATCCAGACAAGATTGAGGCCTTAAAATCCTGGCCTGTTCCAAACAATCTCAAAGAACTCAGATCGTTTCTTGGATTTGCAGGATATTATCGGCGCTTTGTTCAAGGCTACTCCACGATTGTGAAGCCTCTTAACGAACTTACATCTGGTTACCCCCCACTTCAGAGGCGACTGCGGAACTCCTTAAAGTCAAATTTGTATTTGGATCCCAAGCAGTCGTTCGGTGCTCGTTGGAATGCGGTTTGTCAGCAAGCATTTGATACTATCAAGGAAAAGCTCACTACAGCTCCAGTGCTTGCTTTTGCCGACCCGCAAAAACAAATACATCCTGCACACTGACGCCAGTGCCACCGGTTTGGGAGCCATCTATATCAGGAGCAAGAAGGACACAACCGAGTCATCGCCTACGCTAGTCGGGGCTTATCACGATGTGAATCCCGATACCCAGCCCATAAGTTGGAATTCCTAGCGCTGAAATGGGCTGTGACTGAGAAATTCCACGACTACCTCTATGGCACAACATTCACGATAATATAACTGACAGCAATCCACTCACTTACCTGCTTACCTCTGCTAAACTGGATGCCACCAGTTATAGGTGGTTGTCAGCACTATCCACCTACAGCTTCAAAATCCATTACCGAGCAGGCAAAGCAAATACAGATGCAGATGGTCTTTCCCGCAGACCCCATGGTGAGCCGTCAAATGATCTGATGTCTCAGAAAGAGAGAGAGCGGATCCTGAGGTTTACTCAGCAGCATTTGGGGAAACCTACTTTGATTACCATTGACCAGCACACAGTTCAAGCACTTTGTGACCGCCACCTGATCTACAGTTTGCCTGACTCATACCCTGAACATGCACTCATTCATTCTTTGTCTACTAATGCCACCAGCCTCCCTGACAGTTTCACTGCTGACACTCAGTTTACTTCCACTGTTCCGATGTTGAGTCCTGCTGAGATCGCTACCAAGCAGAGAGCTGACCCAGCCATCCGACATGTTATTGTTCAGTTGGAGACTGGAGCATCGCCACCCCCCCCTCCTTAAGGGAAGAATATCCTGAACTGCCACTTCTCCTGCGAGACATAAATCGAATGGAGCTCCAAAATAACATCCTTGTTCGGAGAAGGCGGCTGGGGAATCGGACTCAGTACCAACTAGTCCTACCTGAGGAGTGTCGAGCGGGTGTTCTGGGCAGTTTACATGATGGCATGGGGCATATGGGCATCGACCGCACCTTGGATCTGGTCCGCACACGTTTTTTTCTGGCCCAAGAATGGCAAATGACATCACTATAAAAGTGAAGACATGTGAGCGGTGCATCAAGAGGAAAGCCCTGCCGGAGAAGGCTGCCCCATTAATCAATATCAGAACATCACGTCCATTGGAATTGTTGTGCATAGACTTTCTGTCATTGGAACCGGATCGCAGCAAGATAAAGGATGTTTTGGTCATGACGGATCACTTTACCAAATATGCCGTTGCCATTCCTACTCCAAATCAAAAAAAAGCTAAGACTGTTGCAAAAACTCTCTGGGACCACTTTTTCGTACACTATGGTATACCTGAAAAGATACACAGTGACCAAGGGCCAGATTTTGAGTCAAGAACCATGAAGGAGCTATGTGACATGGCAGGCATCCGGAAAAATTCACACTACACCCGTACCACCCCCGTGGTAACCCAGTTGAACGGTTCAACAGAACTCTACTTAACATGCTCGGCACACTCTCTCCACAGAAAACAAATCTCATTGGAAAGACTTTGTTAAGCCACTTGTCCATGCTTACAATTGCACCCGTAATGACACCACTGGATTCTCTCCCTATGAGTTGATGTTCGGCCCCGGCAACCACGATTACCTATTGACTTGGCCTTTGGACTTCCTGTGAATGAATCAGATCAAACACATTCTGAATATGTCCAGAAACTACGCGAAAATCTGGAAAGAGCTATAGACTAGCAACAGAAAATGCAGAAAAGGTCATGTCCCGAAACAAAAGCGGTTTGACAAGCATGTCACCCCTTCACAGTTGGAGATTGGCGATAGAGTGCTCGTTCGTAATGTCAAGTTGCGAGGAAAACACAAAAATTGCAGACAAATGGGAGTCCGATGTCTATGTGGTTGTAAAACGGGCTGAAGAGCTTCCAGTGTATACAGTTCGGCCAGAGCACAAAAGCAAACCCTTACGAACTCTTCACCGGGACTTGCTCTTGCCCTGTGGGTATTTACCAATTGACAGCAAACACAAGGTCAAGCCAACACCCAAAGTAAAACCACCTCAGATTGCGTCCACTGATTCAACCTCTCCTGATGATGATTCCGACTTTGTGCCAGATGATTTTGTACCCAGTCATTGGTACAATCCAATATCTGAACCAGTAAAAATTCACTACCACCGTGGACATCGCTCCAGCAAGAGTTGAGCCGGTTTGTGTAGATCCTCCACAGAAAAGCCCACCTATCCAGTCAAATGAACTCCCTCTAAATCCATCTGACTCTATGGACAGCGAGATTGAATCCTTGGCTGGAGATTTGGGACTCACTCAAGGAGCTGATTCAACTGAAGCTGACCTATCATCAAACTTACCTGATCCTATTGCGGATATTCCCGTATTGAATGCTACATCTAATTCAGAACCTGGGGAAGAAGAAAAGAAGAACTGGATGAATTGACCTCCTTGGCATCTGACACAAAGAACCACTCACCTTCTGCATCATCAACTCTGATTCATCAATTCCATCTGACAATGAACAACCAATGGGCCGCCCCACCAGAACAAGGAAACCTCCGGATCGTCTGCATTACAGCAAATTGGGTACTCCATGGATGAAGAGTCTTCAAGCGATTTTCCATGGCCTGAGCACCGCTTTTAGTTATGAACTGGAAGATGCTGGAGTTACAGTTGGTGTTGCTTCATCTCCATCTGCTATCTGCAGCCAACCCGGTCAATGTACGAGGACATACATTGAGTCAAGGGGGGACCCTGTAACCCCTTCCACCTAGGGTTACCCTGACCTGCTCCGTTTCTCCCTATTTGCGCATTCCTAATTGGTTAATGGATAAATAGCTGGAGCGGCTCTGTGACAGTCTCTGCTCCTCCGCCCCGCCCACTCTACTCCTGCTGTGTCTGTGCGTTTGGACGGCTACCGCTTGGTTTTGGCCTTATTCTCCACACTCTGGTTTACATATAACTCAATGGTGAGTGTTGCAAAGAGTTATCACTTTCATGTATCATTACAACCCACTAAATGTAAAATTAATGCGGAGTTTAGAGCACAGAGCTATATTAAAGCACAGTACATTTCCGCGTATCCGCGTACTGAAGTCCGCTAACAACGCGAGCGCTTTTGAGTTTGTTTTCTAATACGGCAGTCATGAGCCAAAATTATGAATGGAACGCCACGTGCCAACTTACGTGAGCATGTTTACTTTAATTCGGCAGCACTATTACGCTGTTTTAGTACATTTTGGTTAACTATCTGATGTATATTGTGAGTCATGGGCCTATGTTGATCTTTGTAATGTGTATTGTAAAGAAGATTTTGATTTCTAAATGTATGTTGCGCAACTGATTTAAGTATGATTTAATGATGAAATGTGAAACTGAGATCTTGTTTTGACCTTATTTTCAGGTCAGGTTTTTCATGGGACTGAACAGATCATGGGACATAACAGATCTCTCTACTACTGATGGCGAGCTAGTAAGATTAATGATTTTGTCTGAGGAATATGGACTTGCATGCGAATGGAATTTGCGTTACCTGAACTCTTACAGAAAGTCAAAGTATTTGACCTGGGACTGTATTTCTTTTGTTATTGTTGCTTTAAGAATTTTGAATGTGTTCAATTTAAGTTAATTAAATAGTATGTCACTTTTTGTTTGGGCTTTTTCCAAATATATTTTTTATTATCTTTAAATCCAATCTGTTGTCTGTCATTCATGCGCAAGCTCCCTGAGCAGCCCAGTTCTTCTGTGTGTGTGTGTGCGTTAATTGCTATAAACAAATAGCCAACAAATCAACTAAAAATACTATCGTGGTTACACACTACTTTATTGGGCTGCAACTAATGATTATTTTAGTAGACGACTAGACAGTTTCAGTTTTCATTTAGTCTCCAAGGCAAACGATTATTTCTATTGTTCTATTGTTTCTATTGTAAAGGCTCAAATGTGGAGGCTGAAGGCTTCTGCAGAGAGAATATTTACTATTTTTTGACATTTTGATTCAGTAATATCTGTTTTTTCTTATAAATAGTGCTTTCATATGTGTTTTAGAGTCCAGATTATGATGATCAAGATATGACTATGACTATTTTTTATTGTCCACTAGTCACAATTAGTCAGTGAATAGTCGCAGCACTACTTACCCTATGTTTTTTCCTGTGCACTGTTCATTTTCCATTTCATTTGCATGGTGTACACTACAGGTCGTGGTTGGCCTGTCCCCTCCCTGAAACCTGCCCCCACCTCTCCCCTCCTCCCCCGTCTCTTGCCCTTAAGCACACAGATGAAGTGAGCTAAACAAACTTTGCTTTGTACTTGCCTCACACACTTAGGTCTATTGTGTCCACTTCACTCCCCTGTTTGTCCTAACACGCTGTCCACACATACCAACAGCGCTATCAGACACCTCCTATCTACCCCAAGGAACCCCTCTAGCTATGGCACCAATACACAGTTCTATCCAAAAGGCAAAGTCAAGGAATGTATATATTTGTCAAAAATATGTTCAGTGTGTTTTAGTAAAATGAGTAGGTCAAATATGAAGTGCTACAAAAGTCCCATTCCTACATTTCAGAACATGTAGAAGTCTGAACTACAGGGTTGATAAAGCCATACATTTGACATATTAATTGAATCCGCTAGGGCTGTAGACCTTTAGTCGTTCAGTCGATTAATCGGTCGATAGAGTCAACCGAGTCAACTAATCATTTTATATTGATTTGGTTTAGGATTTATGTGGGACAACAGCAGAAAGGAGAAGTTGGTGAGTGAGTGAGTGAGTTAGATTGAAGATTTGGTACATATACTGCTATAATCTATGACATTTGTGGATTATAATGTTATAATTTGGACAGTTTTAAATTGTAGCGTAAAACTGGTCACGATAATTAGTAGGCTTTTCGTCAGGAGTTGCCATTAGCGCCGCCATCGTCATTTGGGATGTATTATTTTGCATGGGGCTGCAGATCTTGACGCCAAATAAGTTCTAAATGGACGACAAAACCCGTTTCAAAGCCTCCCACACGTGAACATAGAGCATTTTACACAAATCAACCTACTTTATATCATATTTTAACTGCATCCATGGAAATGAATGGGATTCCCCCTTAGGGTCACCATAAAGAAAGAGCAGCTTAGTAGTATATAGTGACAAAAGTGGGCGGGGCGGAATAAGGTCAATATCAATTTATTGCTCCATAAATTACAACAAAAACTATATTTTTTGGGTCAGTATTATTGCGTGTAGATTTTCTTCGCACTACTGGGAAATTGTTAGTTATTTGTTGGCTGTACTATAGGATTTAAGTTGTAAAACAGGGGTGTCAGATTAATTTTGACAGAGGGCCGCATCAACAGAATGGTTGCTCTCAAAAGGTCAGATGTAACTGTAAGACAGTATAAATGTTAGTAAACGTAACCAAATGTAATGCAAAATAAATACCATTACTTTTTAATCTTGTTAATTAACCATATCTATATTTATGACTTATTCACGTTACAAATATTGCATATGGATTTGCACAGATACGAAAAAATTGCTGTGTAACTGTGTATCTCCTGAAAGTAATATTTTGAATCATACCTTTTAATTTACGTTGTTGCGGGCCACATAAAATGACGTGGCGGGTCGTATTTGGCCCACGGGCCTTGAATTTGACACATGTGCCATAAAAGTTTGAATAAGTAAATTCTATGACTCAAGCTAAGTACTAAAGTGTTTAATTTTACTGATGTTTTTTTTTAACAGTATTGTAAATTTAGAATAGTTTTTGTGGTATAAATCTGCTCTTGGGTCATTGTGACAGTTGCATAAATTAGTTTCAGTTTTATCGTTTATTGTCTTCATTTACTTCAGCAATACGTCGCGCTTCAAAATTTCCCATCGTAACAGACCTACTAACGAAGAGCATTCAAAAATTTCAACTGAGATTACTTCTGCAGCCCTACTCTCCATGTTTTACCCCCATTTTCTGACCTCCCAACCCACTTTTTAGCGCATCCGTTCCCGCTTGACCCCAGCCGAGATTAAACCTGTCTGTGTGCAGCTAAGTCCTCGTATGACACTTGTGATCCCTTGTGTAAGTTTAATGGCGTAGAACCACAATGGCGTCTGATCTGGAGGGGTACGGGGAGGATGGGGGGATAGGAGGGAGTGACCCTGATTATGTGAGGGTCAGTCGAGCAGAGTTGAGCAGAAGGCAGCCTGTTAGGACAGAATGAGGGAATAATGGGACCTTTGTGCAGACAATAAAAAGGCGGCGTAAGACTATGAGGTTTGAAAAGATGTTAGCCAAAAAATTTACTTCTACAAAGCTCTGGAGTGTTGGCTAACTAACAGGCTAAAAATGTATTGAGGTTACAAGGGCTGAACGATAAATTGCAATCTGATCAATTCGCAAAGGCTGCAACTTTTGAAGTACCATTTCCTCCACAAACAACAAAATCTCACCAGCCTTATTCTGCATAAAAAAAACTGCTAACCCTGTAGTTTAGATCTGTATTAACATGTTCTGAATTGTATTTCTTGTATTAATTTGTCAGTTCATATGCCAGTCTTTTTGTCAATTCTTCTGGATGCGTTTCAAATGTGAACTTTGACCTTTGAATCCTATTTTTAAAACGTAAATTGCAAATCTAATCGCAATGCATGTCAGAAAAATTTAATTAGACTTTTCTTTTTTGAAATCATTCAGCCCTTAAGGTCACTTGTGTTAGCTCAGATTTTCAAGTTCAACATACTGCTGTTCAATTAATTAGAATTAGCAGATTTGGCAATTTAATTAAGAGAATTTAATTTAGTCTAGTCTGTATAAACACAGAAAAAAAACAAAAAAGCATTTCCTTGCATGTCAACATAATTTTATTTATTTATTTTATTTGGCATTTGGTCTCTAGTACAGCTCTGCCGTGCTGCTATTGCTATTCCAATATGTGGAAAAAATTTGGTTATCAAATTTTGTCACAGCAACAAGCTCAAGTTAAAACTTAAGTAAGACAGATCAACAAAAATGGATGAACACAAGCAAATTTATGACAACATTTTAATTATGAAAACCAAACATACATACACACCACTCTCTGTAATGGTGTGTAAATCTCCTTAACAACACTTGCTATATTGTGTTTTGAATTCGGGATGCAGCGATGTTCGATATAATATCAAATTGTTCGATCTTATATTGTTCATGTTCGCTCGATATGCACGTGTCCCTCTGTGCGCAGTGTGTAGTCATTTGTTTTGGTCCAGAAGGCTTACAGCTGCAGTATTCTAACAGGTTTTAGCTTTCAGTCACTTTTTATTTTACACTGATAGATCCTGGAATGACAAAAATATGAAACTTTTTAATGTTGTCAAAAACGCTTTTGGCTGTATGTGCCATTAATCAGTTGTGTTCATAATTCACACACGACGCAGCTCATGATGTACTGTACACAATCTTTTTATTCAGACTCTACCTGATCAGTTTTACTCAGAAACACTGAGACATTTTTATGTAAAATAATATAGTTTGAACGTTCAGGAAGAAGACGAGAGAGTGTGGGCGTGTCTGTAAGAGCAGGGAAGTGTGGGGAGGAGCTAACCCTAACCCGGCTGGAGACGAGGGAGAACAACGCAGACACAGCTCAGACTCAGGAGGAAAAGAAAAGAAATAACCCATAAAGAACATCAAACCCTCATTAAAAAGGAGTACTATGGATTTCTTCTAGTAGCTTATATAAAAAGTATATTATTTAAAAAAAAAGCAACAAAAAAAAAAACGGGTCTGTTTAGAAAGCACAATTCTTATTTTCATTGACTAAAAAGCTGAACTGTAAATCACTGAAACAAAAGAACTAAAACACTTCACTTTAAAGTAATTGTACTGTAATATATATATATATATATATAAATATGTTTCATGTTAATATCATAAGTGTACTTGGCTCATTAGGAGAAAAATAACATAACTTTTTTTTTCCCGTGCCTCAAAACGTATCGAAATCAAATCAATCTTGTGACCCATGCATCGGGATACGCCTCGAATCGTGGGAAGACTGTATCGATGCATCTCTAGTATGAATATTGCATTACCTGATAAGAAGTTGACATTTTTTGTCATATATTTTGGGTGGTCTTATTCTCTATCCAAAATTAGGGATGCACCGATACAATACTGGTATTGGAAATATAAGATAAGATAAGATATACCTTTATTAGTCCCACAGTGGGGAAATTCCAGTATTGCACTGCACAGTTAAGAGCAGAAGGAAAATGGTACATGCAATGAACAAGATAATAGATAAATAGCTTAAAATAATTTAAAAACTAGACTTAAAAATAAACTAAAAATAGACTCTAATATACACACATATATACATATAGATATACATCTCTGTAAAGTGACTTGAGTAATGCTGTGGTTATGCTGTGGTTACTTTAAATCAGGGGTGCCCAAACTCTTTTCACCGAGGGCCATAAATATTCGACATGAAAGGCCAGTGGTCAATACATTGGATAATTCAGATGGTGCATTTAACATAGTTTTTACTTAATACTTTAAATAAGACTTGAAATATTAATATTTGGTCTGTATGACAATGCAATGTGATGTTATTTAGGTTATATTGGTAGGATTACTCAAATTTGCTGTAAAAATTATTGATTTTAATCAATTGAACCAGTTGAACTGAATGCCTGAGGGCCAATAAAAATTGGTCTAAGGGTCGCATTTGGCCCCCGGGCCATAGCTTGGACATCCCTGCTTTAAATGATGAATACCAGTTACAAAACCCAGTTGTATTGTTTTTTTTTTTCCCTTTTTCTGTTTGTGTTTAAAGGAAATTTACATTTTCAGTCTCTGCCCTAGTATCGGTTGATATCGGGTCCAGTATCGGCAGACACTTAAACGACCGGCATCAGTATTGGAACAGAAAAAGCTGGATCGGTACATCCTTATCCAAAATCATGACACAATACGCATTTTTTCCTAACAAAAAAAAATCCCCTTTGAAATGTTTTTAGAACACAGGACCCTCTGGCATTTCCAATTAACCCATATTGGGGGGAGGTACACCCCTCTACCCCATATGGAGCCACGTAAACATGACAGTTAAAATCCACATGCTGCCCTCTCCACATATGAGAGGTGGCCTGATTAGACACCTGAGCCACCCGTGAATGGTTACTTCAATGACCCTCGGGGGAGTGGGAGAAACAACGCTGTCGTGACAACATAACTCATGTCACGCACTGTTTATAGTCATATTGATTCAGTGTTAACACAATGGAAGCGCATTGGGCGCGTGGTCACAAGGGTCCGCCCTACAGCGCAGTTTGGAGGAGAGCCAGAGGAGAACCATCACTGAGATTAAAATACACAAATATGTCAAGAGTTCAATTGGATGTAAAGCAATAGTGAGGAATGTAAAGTGATGGCTAAAATGCTAGTTCGAGTTAAAGGTCAAGTAATGAACAATGTTGAAGCTAGATTTTGGCTATATCATCTACACTAGTGATGGGACTCTCGGGTCTTTTATGGGATCCAAATCTTTTGGCTCCATTCCTTTCAAAGAGCCGTTCAAAAGACTGGCTCTTTTACTATAAGACAGTGCACTGTAATAATAATAATAATTTAAAAACTAACTGCTATTATGAGATTTTCTGCACAGAGCTGTCACTCGTGTCACTTGCTTTGCTTTTGTACTATAGACTGTGTAAAGTCTATATACACTCCATGTTCTGTACTGATTCTTGTGTAAATTCAGTGTTAATCTGGGTAAAAGAGCATAAAAATGAGAAAGAAAAAGTTTTGGTTATTTTAAAAATTCAGATCCGGTTCCAACCGTTCACGTTAAAGAACCGTTCTGAAGAGGTGACTTGTTCACAAACGTCGCATCACTAATCTACAAGTAGCCTGAACCCTTTTTCCAATTACCACAAATTTTTGAGTCACTTACTCAGGCCATGTGTGTTCCAGTGTGTGTTCCAGTGTGTGTTCCAGTGTGTGTTCCTGTGTGTCTTCTCATGTGTGTGCCCGTGTGTGCGCCCTGTGTGTGTGTGCCCGTGTGTGTGCCCTTGTGTGTGCTTGTGTGTGGAGACATGCATTTCATATCTTCATAACCTGGGAATAAACTTGTGTGTAGTGTTAAATGCATTTTGAGACACCCGTTGTGCCACAACTTTATTAACTGTGGTTGTGGTGGTTTTTAAGTCCTTGTGAATGTCTCTCTCTCGCGCACGCGCGCTCACGCTCTCGCTCTCTCTCTCTCGCTCGATCACTCTGTCTCTTGATCCCTCCCTCTATCTATCTATCTGTCTCTTGATCGCTCTCTCTCGATCTCCCTCTCCCTCTCTCTCTATCTCTCTTAAGCCCTCTCTCTTGATCTCTCTCTTTCTTGATCCCTTTCTCAATCGCTCTCTCTCTCTTTCTCAATCTCTCTATCTCGATCTCTCTCTTGATCAATCTCTCTCAATCAATCTCTCCCCCTCTCTCTCTGGATCTCTCTCTGTCCCTCTCTCTCTGAATCTCCCTCTCTTGATCACCCTCTCTCGATCTCTCCCTCTCGATCTCTCTCTCTCTCTCTCGATCCCTTTCTCGATCTCTCGATCTCTCTCTCTCTCTCTCTCAATCTCTCTCCCTCTCTCTCTCGATCTCTCTCTGTCCCTCTCTCGATCACCCTCTCTCGATCTCTCTCCCTCTCTCTCTCTCCCTCTCTCGCTCAAGAGGAGGGGGGGCATCACAGCGAGCTCACTGACACACACACATACACACACACACTCACCTCGCACACACAGAGGAGGAGACTTATGTGAGACTGCGGTGAGACAGAGGAAAGACAAACAGGATATTAGCGCTACTTTAAATCTCTTTAGCTCCGTGGTTTGTTTTGTCATTAACAGAGAAAGAAGTGAATGTGCTAGCTTCAGCCGCTACTTGTTTGCAGTAAAGAGCTAGCGCCTAATAACCACAAATGGGAATTAAATCAATTTCAGAATCTACAGACTATAATTCCTTATTTTGCCTTGTTTTTTTAATATTTAATGTTTATACGGTGCAATACAGCAATTAGGTGTACATTTCTAAATTGCATAAATTGCTACATCGCACATAATAAATCCCCACTCACGTGACATTCAACTACCAACAGCACCACGCCAAGCCTCTGGGGGCAGAAGAAACACTTTTTTTTTGTTGTCAATAATTGTAAAATCTCAATATTTTTCCTCACAATAATTGTAACTCAGTAATAGTGATATTGTGACATCTTTAGCTGCAAGATAATAATATAAATGTAGTTTTGAATGTATTCAAAATCATGCAGTTGAGTAGCATGTTAGGGCTGCAATTGAATGGACTAATCATGACAAGACTAAAAAATAGTCGTGATTGATCATTTTGGTCATTTTGATAGTCGTACTGGACTCTACAGACTAAAACAGATGCGAAAAGACATTTAATACAAAGACACTGCCATTATTAAAAATGTCAGATCTTTCTCAATAATACTTCTCAGTTTCAAAGCCTGTTGCTAAATATCTATAGCTTGTGATGCTAAAGCTAACGACATGCTAACAGTAAGTAATGTAATGCATAAATTAGAGGAACTGATGCAGACATACATGGACTTTAGGGATTTCAAATGTTTGTTCTCAGATTGTTATTTACATGTCATGACCTAAACCACTGCCTTTGTCTTAGAATGACAAAAAGAGTTTTCAAATGCATGTGTGTGAACACTTCCTCCGGAGAAACTAGTCCCACTGGACAGACAGGTCAGAGGAGAGAGGGAGGTAAGATAGAGAGGAGAGTGGAGAAAGAAAGGGGGACCAGAAGGAGAAGGAAAGAGGAAGGGGAGAGAGAGGGGGAAGAAGGAGATAGAAATGGAGAGGGTGGAGAGAGAGGAGAGTCAGAAAGAGGGAGGGTGTAGGAGAGAGAAGTGGAGAAGAGAGAGGGAGATAGAAGAGATAGAGTAGGAGGAGGGAGGAGAGTAGGAAAGAGGAGGAAGGAGAGAGAGGAATGTAGGAAAGAGAGAGGAGAAAGCAGAGAGGAGAGACAAAGAGGAGGAAGGAGAGAGAGGAATGAGGAAAGAGGGAGGAGGAAGGAGAGAGAGGAGAGTCAGAAAGAGAGAGGGTGTAGGAGAGAGAAGTGGAGAAGAGAGAGGGAGATAGAAGAGATAGAGTAGGAGGAGGGAGGGGAGTAGGAAAGAGGAGGAAGGAGAGAGAGGAGAGTAGGAAAGAGGGAAGAGAAAGAGGAGGAGGAAGGGGAGAGAGAAGAGTGAAAAAAAGGAGGAATGAGAGAGAGGATAGTAGGAAAGAGGGAGGAGGAAGGGGAAGAAGGGGAGAGGAGAGTAAAAAAAAGAGGAGGAATGAGAGAGAGGAGAGTAGAAAGAGGAGGAGGAAGGGGAGAGAGGAAAGTTAGAAAGGCAGAGGTAGAAAGAAGAAGAGAGAGCAAGAGTAGGAAAGATGGAGGAGAGAGAAAATAATTAGAAATGGAGAAAGAGGAGGAAGAAGGAGATCTAGAGGGAAGAGAGGAGATAGATGGAGGAGAGACATTAGAGTAGAAAAGAGAGAGGAGGAAGAAGGGAGGAGGGACGATATGAGTAAAGAAATGACTGGCCAAAAAATACATTTGGTTTAGATGTTGAGCAAAATGATTAGTTCATGTGTGAGGGCAAGTACTGATGGTAATGTCATTCTCAACAGACATGTAGTTTAGCAGATGTAGCAGGGTATGTATTTGCTGTAGGGACGTCAAAAGTATCAAATATCAGATACTAATTGATACTAAAACTAGTATCGAAAGTAGATACTCATTTGAGCAGGTATCAATACTAACAAAGTCACATTCACAGGACAAAAATTAACTTTTCTTGAACAGCTTTAGAATGATTTTATTGAGTATCGAGGCTATTTCTTAGTATTGAAAGCGATGTTGAAATTTTAGTATCGTGACAACAGTGATTTGCTGTACACTCATTCATTTTGTTTTTTTGTTGTTGTTTTTTTTTTTTTTGCTGTCCAGTCACAGAATCTCTTGTCCATCTGTAACTTCTCCGTTGTTGGATTGGTTCCGCTTGCTCATGTCCTGGAGAATTCCCAGAAACTATAGTGCAGGAAACGGTGGAAACCCTCAGAACGTCTGAGATCCTCAGTGTGATGAGGAAGTGCGGAGGTAGTGCAGAGGAAATAGAGGGGCCCACTTCCTTCCTGTCCTGCATCACAATGGAGGAGGAAGTGTCTGGGGAGTACCACGAGACGGCTAGGGTTGCAACATTAATCTCAATCGAATCAGAACCACAAAATCTCCTGACTGAAATACATTGAACATTGAACAACACATTTAAAATATGAACTTTGAACTGAATCCTATTTTAAGGATTCAGGTGCAGCCCTACCCTTCACCTCAAACTGCTGCCCAGGTAACCGCGTAGTAAAAGCATGAAGTTATCTAAACAAAAAGCATGTGCCCCACAGTGTTGCCTTTGATATAAAGTGCGTATACGAAGAAAACAAAAGTGAAACTTAAATCCAGTTGTTCAGCTTCGGTTTGTTTGTGCATTTGTTTTGAGCTAACTGAACAGACTAGTACAACATATGTTTATTTCAATAATTATCCTACATTTACTCACATTATTATTGATATTTTAACATGAACTCAAGTAAATAATAAATAATTGTATTCATATATTTTTTGGAAATCGTTTAGGTTCAGTCTCAGTTCAAAAAATCTAACTTTAAACTGCATGCATAAGATAAGCCTTTATTAGTCCCACAGTGGGGAAATTCCAGATTATCAGCTCTCTGGTGTGGTCTTGGTCTTCTGCTTCGGCCTTTTTGCCTGTTTGCTGTTGTAAATTTGTACAACAGCATTGTAAAAGCGCTCTACTTCCTGGTTTGTGTAGTTTTGCGTACTGTCACCATGGCGACCCTCCCTCTGGCCTGGCTGAATGGAGTAGAGGAGGAAGTGGTTTGGAGCACACACTGGACTTTTACTGCTGTGTTTCATGTGTTTACAAAGACCCAGTGAGGAGCGAACTGTTCACTGGCAGGATTCATCACTCTCTCTTTCTCTCTCCCCCCTGTCTTAGCCCGTCTCTCTTTAGTCAGCAAAAATATGACATTGACAAAAACGGTGACTTCCGGGAAGACTTGTGGAGCCAGGTCATCGACACCTAGAGGGAGAGCTGTCACAATAACAAATTTATAATATCACAATACGCAGTGAGATTGACATTACTGATGCAATAACCCTTGTATAAACCCAGTGAACCATATTGTAAATGTGGCCAGCAATAAGTAAATGGCACAACTGAACATTTAAGGAGGGGTATTACACTTCTATGGGGTAAAAACAACCCAGGCAAAGCACATTTCGAGCTGCATGTTACCTTTTATTGTTTTGAAGATGCACAAGATTCACAGGAAAACAAGATATTAGTATATTTAATAAGTGTCAGTTTCATTTTTGACTCTCTGTCTCCTCTCCCTTTGCTCTCCTCAACATGCATCCCGCTAATGAAACTGCTGCACATTGCATCGGGTTTGTGAAGTTGTCGTATGTTGTTTTGCATCTTGTTTTTGTGTGTGTATGAAAAATGGCCATGCAGGAGCATAGGTGACATAGGCTTGTGGGTAGAGGGTTTGAAAAGTGCCCAGAAGAGATTGCTAGATTACTCAGACACCGTCAAAAACATCAAAACCCCTTCAGGCATGTTTTTGCTGAGGGAACAATGTCATAACTTGGTAGAAAGCTCCAAAAAGTCGATTTTGCATAATACCCCATCTTTAAGCAATTAGTAGCTAGTATCTATAATGTGTCATAGATGGAAATTATTCAACGAACTACAGCTCAAATTTTATACTGCATGCCTAATACAAAAAAATCTGAAAAAGTGCCGGACTAGTGAAGAAAAGATGATGCATGGTAATTACTGAAGTTGAAAAAAATGATGTTCTAGCCGTCATACATCAAACCATCTGTCGATATAGTCATTATCGTGACAGATCTACCTGGAGGGGAGTGCTGTTTTCCAAGATGCAGAACCCGCTTTGGTCAATCATCATTCTGCTGTAGAGCTATAACCCACTGGAACATATTAAAGACTCTTGTTTCATTAATATACAGTGGGCCGAGAGCATCTATATTTCTTTCATGAAAAGATAGGTCTCCATGGAGAGAGGACACAGAATTCAATATACAAGTAGAATATATTTTACTCAATGCGACCTGCTTTGTTGCCACTTAAGATTCTTGCACATTTTCACAAAATTGACACTCTTATTTTGTAAATTTTTCAAGCAAAAGCCGTGTGACCGTGACTTTTGACCATGAATTAAGCGAGTGTGTGAAGATGGTGAACATTTGCACACAACAAAGCCATAATCTAATGTAATGTCAACACGCTGCTGCTTTATAGATTTTTTTAAGAAGTTATGCTATTACAACATACATCAGACCGCAAACTAATTCTGTGGGTTTCTGTTTTTTTTATGGGCATAGTTTGTATTGCTATTATGTTAGTAAAGTTGCTGTGAAAGACAAGTACAGTATAGAGAATTGTAAATAGATCCATGGTAGAGACGCACAATGTGAGTCTCAAAAAACTAAGCCCATAAAAAAATGTAAAATGTAGTCGCAACAACTACCCAGCTTTATACCTCGACCCACCGAACACATCTACGCTCTTAATTGGCAGCATGGCAGAACAGGTGGGCGGGGGCTTGAGTCAGCACAAGAATATTTCCAGATGTGCTATTGGCTGATAGCAAAAGATACGCCACTGTTGTTTTTGCTTCAGAAAGTCTCAGAGAAAACAGATCACCAAAAAACGTGCAAGAATTAAAAGTGGTGACAAATGTATTTAGATTCCCTAATGAGTGTGTAGATCATGTCAACAGAAAACAAGGTCCTCCCTCAGTTGATTATAATCCCTTTAATCCAGTGTCGTCTCCTCTGAGCACTCCCGAAATGCTGTGTTCAAATTTTCCCCCTTTTGTTGCGTCATATATAAATCTCTGGTCCATAAACTATCACCGGACTCGTTCTGAGGTGAAATTGTGTTCACACCGAATTCAACCTGTCATTGTTTGTCTCTGAGAAGACTGATATGTTTATGATATACTCTCTGGAACTATATAGGCCAAACTGGGGTTGATGTGGAAATGGCAAAAAAAAACGAGAGAGAGAATGCATTTAGATCAAATCAAATCAGTGGCTGTCTGTGATTGGCTGACAGGTGACAGGAAGTAGGAACGAGAAGGAAATTTCTTGTTCATTTTAGACTCTCTTCCTAAAAGTATCTCATATTTTACATTCAGAACCATCCTCGCGAAGCTGTAATCTCAGACCTACTTTGTATAGTTCCATTCTTTGCTTCTATTTGTGGAGTTTTTCCAGAAACGTCCATCTCTCAAAGCTAAACTACAGTGACCACAAATGTCTGCCCCGGTCTGCAGTCCTAACCACCTCTCTCCCTCCTCTCCTTCATCCCTCTATCATCACCACTCTACCAATGTCGAAGACTACTATTACTGCAGGCAGACAAATACCAACGGCATGACAACACACCAGTGCGATTTTCATTTTCTCTCAACAAATCTGAAAATAGAGCGGAGCTTTTAGTTCTTGAAGTGCCATGCCATTATAGTTGTATGCACTGGCTGGATTTTGGTGATATGATGAGCTGGCAGTTTTGAAGAAGTTGAAACGCTGTTGAAGTTGAAATGCTGGAAATGTTTTTGTGATATTTTGTAAGGGTGTTTTGTGTTAGGACCTTCGGTATATGAAAAAAATTTTGCTCTGTGCAAAAGTATCAAGAGCATCATCATCAAACAGCATCATCATTGTTGTATCGGAATCGGCAGTGAGTATCGAGTCTGTTCCTTAGTATCGAAATCTGCTACACTGCACTGCTGAGCTGAAAACTGGAGTCTTGGAGTTTGCATTTTCAGCATGTTTTTTTTGTCGTTAAATGTCACTTGAAAATACAAAGAAACAAAAAATGGTCTATAAATATAAGTTAGAACTTTTTTTTTAAATATTTGTAACTGCCTTAAATAACTTTAAGGTACAAAACTTTTCTCTCCTGGAGGATAGACTACCTGCTTGTCTCCATGGAGAGGTTACTGCTTTCATGCTTTGCTTAGAATGTTCCACACAGTGTTGTAGAATAAATTGTTGTACCTGGAGAGCTGGAAGAAGAGCAGGAGATTGGAGTTCACATGACCCAGCACCTGAAAACATGAACCCTCAACACACTGTGATGGTGTTGTCCATTTCAGTTTATTGCAGTCCGATCTAGTCACGGTCTGGTCTTACTCTGGCTGTGCTTCCATTGTAGTGGATATTCTACCTTTGATGACCTATAGACCAAGATAACACGGATTGAGCTGGCAGTAAGTGCACTCGGTACAGAGAGCAGTGCAGTTTTTCTAACACACGGCGTGATATATAAAACCTTTGTATCTAGAATGCATCTAATTACAGGCATTTGTATTGCTCAAAAATATTATGACAACATGCTTTCTTACTGTGAGCGGGCTTGCCTGTCCACAGATCTGACCTGTAACTCGGCCTGGTAGCACTATCTGCATGTCTCCATGAAGTTAGGTAAGTTTAATGCCTGTGTGTAATTGTATGTAAGCATCTCCATGGAGACAAGCAGGTGCCACACCCACCAAAAAACAAAAAAAAAAAAAGAAACATGCCAACTCTGTTCAGAAAGGCCCTGGTCTCCTGAGAGGTCGAACCCCAGTACCCTGTAGTTGTGAGGTGAGAGTGCTAGCCATTCAGCCACTGTTGATGTAACACTATGATGTTGTTTCCTCGGCTCTTGTGGGATGTGTTTTTGTTTTTTCCATTCTCACGTTTGAGTCATCATGCACATTTAGACTTTCTCTTTTCAGCAGCAACTTCAGAACTTTTGCTTTTATATTACGAGCAGCTAGCAGCTCTTCTTTCTTCTTTTTTTTTTTCCCCCCAGATATTCATTTGAAGTTTTCACGAATAGCTTAGAAAGGTCTTGGTCAGAGACTTAAGTTTTAACATTAAGAAACTTTTAAAGTTTTTTTTATTGAAATTTTGTGATCACAATACACAATGATTTTAAGTTTTTTGTGCTATTGAAACCTGTATCCAGCCCAGACGTTTTTGATTCTGCCATGCCATTGGTTCATATACCCAGACCATTCCTTGTAGTTACGATTGACATAGTAGACATTATGATTCATGCATTCTTAACAGATTACTAGATAATATTTCACATTGGTATATTGTTTCACTGACAGGTATTACACTGGACTTAAGCTTAGAAGGAGGATGTGGGCTCGGCTTATGACCTTCATCTATCTATTTTTATAAGCTGTTATAGTAGCGGCCATATTGGTAAAACACATGATTCATAAAGCCATATTGTGTTGTCTGGGTATATGGCGTGATGCTATTATTATCTCGACTTGCAGCTTATGTGGCACGTTGTCATGGTTTTGTGACATAAAGTTTATTTTACCAGCTTGTATCAGAGCCAGGGTTTTTACTGTGTATCAAGTAATATTACAAGTCAGGGTTGGACAATAAATCTAATTTGAACCATCATGTCTAATGGTCAGTGATCACCTTTTTATTTCAAACTAGAGTTGTCACAATACAAAAATTTCAAACTTGATTTCGATACTAAGGAACAGACTCAATACTGGTTCTGATACTACGATGAGTATTTAAAAAAAAATACTTTCTTTAGACAACAGTATGTGATTTTCAACATTAAATCGTAGTACTTTTTTATAATACCATGAGGCCTTATATCTGTGTAATCCCTCACTTGTCCAGGTATGTTCCATAGTGGTCTATAAGTCTTATATTTGTTTCTGATTCAGCTCAAGATCATTCTAAAGATATTTAGGAAAGGGCTCATTTCTGTCCTGTGAATGTGACTTTTTCAGTATTGATACCTGCTCAAATGTATTAGTTGTAGTGTAGGGTTATCGATTAGTATCAGATTTTCGATACTTTTGAGAACACTCGTTCATAAATAAAAAAGAAAAAAATGACTTTTTTGTTACAGTTTATTACTGAAAAAAGTATATATATATATATATGTACAAAATAATCAACCTGACTAGACTAGTCTATTAATCATATTTATATATATATATATATATATATATATATATATATATATATAAACTGTATATATGTGTGTGTGTGTATATATATATAATATATTATATATATATATGTGTGGTGATATATATATATATAATATATATGTTAATAGACTAGTCTAGTCAGTTGATTATTTTGTACATAATTAGTACATTGAGACTTTTAAAAATATTTTTAGCTTGAAATATGGAGACTGAACTCACTGAAGGCTTCTAATTAATTGAACTGTAAAGTCGTTTGTATGATCGCCCTCCTCTTGCATGAGGCACGGCAAGTTTATTTGTATAGCACAAGTCGTACACAAAGTAATTCAGAAAGTACTTTACAGAATAAGAAAGAATAATTCAAAGTACTTTACAGAATAAGAAAAACATTAATATCACACAAATCAAAACACAAATAATCACAATAATCATCATAAAAATTACCATTAAAACAGAAGAGTGCAGAATAAATTATTCAGTCATATGCACAGATAAACAGAACTGTTTTGAGCTTGGATTTAAACATTGTCAAAGTAGAGGCCTGTCTCACATCTTCAGGAAGACTGTTCCAGGTTTTTAGCTGCATAAAAACTGAAATGCTGGTTCCCCATGTTTAGTCCTGACTCTGGGCACCAGCAGGAGGCCAGTCCCTGAAGTCCTCAGAGTGTGAGATGGTTCATATGGCACTAACTTGTTGGAGATGTACTTTGCCATGTAGTGACTAAGTATATTCACGATCATATGGTCAGAGCTTATTGGCTACACACAGAATTCATATGGAAATGCATCCTCACACTACCAGATCAAAAGTGAGGGTGCCAAAAGTATAATAACATAATAATAATTACTAATTAAAGCCACAAGCAGCGATGACGCCATGCGCACGTGCCCGCCATTGGACTTCCAACCGCCCCGAAATCACAGCCGCCCTGAATTATGGCCCCCTCTGTATGCGACTGCCCCCTCATGCCGTTCTCCCTTCCTGACAGGCACTATTTGTCTTCACCCTCTTTCCATAGTGAAGTGTGCCGATTGACTGCAACCTCGTGCATAATACACGAGTGTAATTGACTTTTTGACTGGAGTGACTAGAATGATATGTGCATAAAAATAAAATAATAATAATAAAACTGCAGTGTAATTGACTTTTTCTATTGGAGTAAATAATGTTTGTGGCGATTTTCAATAACTTCACGTAAAAGTCATTTTTGTCCAGTCTGAAATAGTGGATGTTTATGTTCCCACAGTCCAAATGGTAAAGAATATGTTCCAATTGACTTTTTTGCATGTGACGGTGAATACATTTATCCCTTAGGTTTTATAACTTGATAATTTCAGACTTTTTTCCCCACTCTTTATGGAATTTCAAATTAAAATCTTACATATAGCCCTTGGCCATATGGATTATTTTTTTTGCTTTTGCTTGAAATTACTTTGTATTCTGAATTCCGGGATACATTTGCATACATTTATTATAATCATGAGCTTTTTTTTCCCAAATGCAGCTGCTGCCCCTTATAATAAATTGACTACTCATTATCCCCTGTGGCTGCCTTGTTCATTAATAGTGAAAGTCTTGCTCTGATTGGCTGCTTGAATATGCTATGGGTGGGGTTATTTGAAGAGGAGGA